>JBAMCJ010004086.1:0-17487 GCA_037075205.1 Drosophila prostipennis
TTTTTATTTGATAGGGGAGATTGGGGCAATTTCGTCAGCATTTTTTTAAAGCTATTTTTTGTCCATCTTGAGACACGTTATCATATTTGTATTTTTATTGTTGAATGCGGTTAGCACCAAGCTTTAAAATGTGACATTCCCCTATTTTTTTAATTACCTTGGTGATTTATAAAAAATTAAAAAGTAAAACCAATATACTGGGGCGATTCCGCCACATAGGGGGGTAAAATCGCCACACCATTGGGGCAATTTCGTCACCTGTAAAAATGTAGGGAATTTAACGCCTGTAAATATGCTACACTGATCAAGCGTAGCATTTTGGTTGACGTCCTATACTTGTTGCTGCTGCCGGTAGTCTGTTCGTTAGCCAGATCGTCAAAAAATATATATGTATTTAAAATAGATGCGAATTTACCCCTAGCATAGGGTGGCGAAATTTCCCCACACAGTTCTTTTTTAGAAATAATTTCTTTTCTTCTGAAATTAGGCGCGAAGTTAAAAATCACTAACGCAGAAATGAACATTATAGCAATGTGTATTATACAAAAAAACCTGTATCTAATCCCTTTTCAATTGTGGCATACAGAAAAAAATTCGTCGAGAACTAAATGTAGCTTTTGAACTATTAAAACACATTTAATATTATAGCTTAATTATCTTGGCCTTCTGTGCAAAAAAAATGCATTAGTTGTGTCATGCCGTCTTAAAGGACTAAAACAAAACAAGAGAGAACGCTATAGTCGGATTGGTGTCCCGACTATCTAATACCCGTCACTCGGCCAAAGGGAGTGCGAGGGAGATGGAGATATAAACTTTGATCAGACTTAACTTTTTAACGAATGGTCCGATTAAAAAAATTTCTTCTACATTTCGATAGGTATAACTAAACACAAAAAAACTGCATTTATACTTATCCAAAATCTTTAAAAATGTGGGCGCCAGACACATTTAAGTATCGCCTGTGGGCGATTATGGGTGATTGTGGGCGTTAGCGGGGGCGTGGCGCTCGGCTGAAATAAACTTGCGCTGCGTAGGAAGCCCAAGAATATGTGTTGGTAATCCCAACTTTCTAGCTTTTGTAGTTTCCGAGATCACAGCGTTCATACAGACAGACAGACGGACAGACGGACAGACGGACATGGCTAGATCGACTCGGCTAGTGATCCTGATCAAGAATATATATACTTTATAGGGTCGGAAAAGCTTCCTTCTACCTGTTACATACTTTTGCACGAATACAATATACCCTTTTACTCTACGAGTAACGGGTATAAAAATTATATATTTTTACGACATATGGATTCCAAGATGACGAAATTGCCCCATTGACGAAATTGCCCCACTCTCCCCTACTTTATAATTGAAAAAAATAAAATTGTTCACCCTATTGTTTTTATGGGAGCTATACGATATAGACGTCCGATCGGCACGCGCTTTTACCCTGAGCATGGTGTGCTGAGTGACGGGTATCAGATAGCCGGGACACCCACCCGGCTATAGCGTTCTCTCTTGTTATTGTATTTTATTTGACCAACACTCTCTTCGAAATATTTATGTGGATCCCATACGGGTTAATGATGCCCATGATGCTAATTTATTTTGGCAAAATATACAAATAAATACTACTAATGTGTGTGGGTCGAATAACTGTGCCAATACACTGCGCCGAAAGCAACCAGTTTTATTTATTTATTTTGGGAGACGATAAAAATACGATCAATGTGTGTGGGCCGAATAATGGTTAACTGTGCCAATACACTGCGCCGAAATTATCCAATTTTATTTATTTATTTTGGGAGACGATATATTATTAAATTCGATCAATGTGTGTGGTCCAAAATGGTTAACTATGCCTACACATTGCGCCGAAAATCACAAAATATTTATTTTTAACTGCCTTTGAACAAACCCATATATATGTATGTACAACTGTACCAGAAATTTAAGGTAAATAGACAGCTACAGCTACATAGTGCGGACGTGTGTGAGTCGGGCTCCGGAAATTTATGTTCTTAACAGCGTTGCAAGGCTAAACAAACCCGAAACTGTGGCACAATCCGCGGCCCAGGCGAAGACGCACCAAACAGGCACCACGGCATCAGCACAGCCGCCCGAGCATCATTTTGTCCTTTCCTTGCTTCCCACTATTTTTTTTGCGGCTAGGGTGCAGGAAAACCAAGAAAAATTATCCGAGCGAAAACAACGTGAGAGAGAAAGCGCGAAAAACTAGAGAAGTACTGGATCAGCTGATCGAGCTTACAGGTGGACTATCGATAGTTAGAACGACGATTGTCATAGCATTCAGCTTTTAAGTCTACTCGTAGCTATAAACTAGGGCGCGACAAATAACTTTTTCAAATGCCTGGAAAAGGAGGAATAATGCGAGCCCCACCAAAATCTAAGGAGGAGGCTGCGATCACCCCTCAGATAGCTATAAGAGGAAGAACCGAGTGCTCACCAGAACCAACGATGAGCGACTTGATGGAAGTTCTTTAAAAGGTGGCAACGAAAAGCGATGTTGGAGAATTAAAGGAACAGCTGGGAAGAGTTTCGGAGAAAATAGAAGCTTTGCAGGCAGAAAACCATGAATTAAAAGCCGAGATCGAGCAACTGAAACGCGACAGAATCACGGACAAAAAGGAGCTTAACAGGCTGGTTGAACTAAGTCGCAGCAAAAAATATAATAATAAAGGGACTTAACAAAGAGAAAGCCACAAAAACTGGAGTTCAGCAGTTACTGCGAGACAAACTGGAGATCCCACACGTTGAGGTGCAAAGCACGCGAATAATCTACGAGAGGTCAAACAATGTTGGCGTAATAGCTGAGCTGGACTCCGCATCCAAGGTCAACGAATCCTTACGTAACGGGAAAAAACTAGCAGGAACTAAAATATTCGTCGAAAAAGATCTCAGCATTGAAAAGCAGGAACAAAAACTAGTGCAACTCCAGCTAAAACGCCATCTAGCAGCGGTTGACAACAGCTTCAAAGTAATGGTCAGGGGAGATGAAATTAACATACAAGGCAAGTGGATGCACTATAACCCCGAAAAAACACTAATTCACAAAAGTCAACCAGCCGATTTAAAGGCGATGTATGGAAATAAGATAAGCACAGGCGACATAAGCTACACATACCTTCTCTCTAAAGCACGACTGCCAAAAAACTAGAAAAAAACAAAAATCAGTACAGCAGCCGAAGCCCTAACCCGATAAATAAAATTAGTTTAAATATAGTATCATACAATATAGCTGGACTAGCAAATAAACGTCTTTTTAGTAAATTCTTCTCTTTTATAAACACTTTTGAAATATTCATATTATTGGAAACCTTCGTAGAAAATAGTTTTCACCAGTATGAAACGTATTTCCCAAATCACAAGCTATATTGTAACTTCTATACTACTAAAGCTACAGACTTGTGCTGCATCTCGTTGGAAAGGTATTTTTAAATGCTATAAACGCCTTCTATATGCAATTTGTGTAAATGTAATAGTTAAAAAGATATGAACAGAAGAAAATTTTTTAAAACTTTTTTTAAATCTTTTTTTTAATTTTCTCAAAAACGGCTCTAACGATTTTCTTTAAAACTTTAAACTGTATAGCCCTTGAGATTCCTTAAATTTTGGCATGTAACACATTACTGTAAAAAGTCACGTTTAAAAGTTATTTAGAAACGAAAATCGCCACTTTTGCCAGCTCAAAACAACTTACGCTGCCTTAGCATTGAATTTAGTATGTGCGTATGCAAACTGTATTTTAGGGTCATGGAATCAATTCAATTGTTTAAGGAATTCCAAATAGGAAACTTTTGTTTTACGACATTTGGAAAAACCCGCTGCTTTAGCGGGAAAAAGCTAAAAATAGTAAATTTCTAGTCGTAAGTTGTAACTATGAAGCACAGACATGTGCTATACCTCGTTTAAAAGGTATTTTGAAATACTTAAACGCCTTTTTAACTTAATTTGTTTAAATACATGGCTTACAAGTTATGATTGACCAATTTAAATTTAAATGTTATATTAGCTCTATGAGAGCCAATTAAACAAACAAAAACTTTATATCAAATAAAAACACCTCTTAACGAGGTAAAAAATATGAGATGCCTGAAATACAAGTTGATATCATTGTGAGAAATTGTAATCGTATTAAATAGATTTCTATTGCAGGAACAAAAACTAGTGAACTCCAGTAAAAGCATCTAGCAGCGGTTGTAAAGATGTTTCCCAAAAGAAAGAAATAATTGCTGAGTTGATAATCAAACTGATTTTTATTTTGTAAAACACTAGCTTATATAGGGTACAGCGGAGTACAATAGTATGGACCAATGCGTCGGGGAAAGGGCGCATTAGAATATAAATAGATAAGCGTTCTTGGACATATTTTTGGAACGCTGCATTGGCGTTGCTCAACTTAACATAGCGTTGATAGATTTGAACTAGCACTGATATTTTGGTTTACAGATTACAATTGGTATTTTTAAACTTACAGTGTGAGGCAAATCAATATTACAAACAAAGCCATGTTCATGTGTGAACATTCTGCAAGGGGCCAGGAAGATTATGCCTGCATTCGTCTTGCTATATTATCGTCTTATCATATAAAAATTAAAATAATATAATTAAAACCTACGATTAATGCCGCATGACCTGACAGGTGATGAAAATTTAGTCCTTTTAATTCATAGTGATTTTCTCTTATTTCTTTTAATTCATTCTTTAGTTTAGTAACTCTTATTGTGGTCAATAATCGGTAATGTTAATGGATTCCAAAATACTTGGAATCTTACTTATATTATTACATAAGAAACTGATATAGGCTCATAGCTTTGACTGAATATATATGAGCTATTATATTTTGTCGTCTGTTCTTATAGTGAACCAGACACAATCGTTAATATTCCTGTCAGGCAGGTTATTAATTCTTGCGGTAAATTATTATTGAATCCTAGCTTTAGTTATTTCTGGAACCTTAAATAGCCAACTACCTCTCTTTTGCAACTCAACCCAGCAAGAATTGATCTGAGTCATTTTTTTATAAATACAATTAGAGGGACTATTTGGTTTAAAAGGAGTTATTTCGCAAGTATTGTCATTAGCGCTACTCCAAGGCCAATTACCTTCACATATTACGTTATTAGCCTTCCATTTTTGACACCTACTTAAGGTAGCTTCCGACATCAGATGATAGGAGTCTATTTCAAAATTGTAAACTAAATATTTAGAGTTTAAGTCTGCAATAATTACCTCATTGTTAATTTTGACGGGCGTAGGAATTACTCTAAAAAGATGGGTGTCTACCAAATAAGGGAATTTTGACATTCAAAATAACTTATTATCCACAAAAATTCCTTTAGCTGTTAATAATTGTAAATTTCCTTTAACTCAGTTCCTGTTCTTTTACCTGGGATACTAAGGTTTCTAGTAATGCATCCTTAATTCTGGAAATTTCCTTTTTTAATTGCATTGGCTTTAAAATATTTGGATTTAATCTACCATGGTTTATATCTATGAGTAAGCTTATTACACCTGCTTGAATCTTTTCACATTCTTCAATTAAAGAAGTTAATTGTTTTGTTACCATAAAGAAATTAATTGACTCTTTATAGACATAGTAACTTTCTTTCAAAACTTCTGTTATGTTTTCTATTCGCGTAGTATACTTCGAAAATTTGAGTTTATATCATCCGTACTTCTTTTCAGGATATTTATTGTTGATTTACTACAGAGGTTTGCTTTTTAACCAATTCTGCAGTATTTTGCTGGTTATCTAAGAGGTTCTTCATGTTACCCTCTAAGTATCCCTATCTTCAGCGTCCATTATACCAAAAAGTATGTGATAGAGAGATCCCATAAACTCGAATGGAGCTCGCTTATATCTTTTCCTATCCTGAGTCATAAATAGTTTATTGTTCTCTTCTAAATCTGTAATCTGTCGTTGGGTATTATCAAGAACAGTATTACATTGATCTTCAAACCCATGAAGCTTGTCACACACTACTCTCATTTTTCCATTCAACAGTTTTCCCTTTCTTATCATGTCGAAATATGGATCCATGTTATAATATACAATTAGATCCCAAGATGAGGCTATGACTTCGACGTCTCCCATTGGATCTAAGTAAATGGAATTAGTCTCGTGTAGTTTCTTGATTGACCACTTTTGATGCCCTTGCGTAGGTGAACTTGCATTAGACACCTGGCAAAATAACATTAGCATTAACATTATCGCCATTACTCCAAGTTTATGGATTCTAGAGCTACTGCGAGTACTCTTACCCTTAGTCTGCTTGACCGAGATAGGTGATTCGCTCTCTTCAGCCTCAATTCCAGTTAGAGGACAAACTTTTGTAATAGGCCTTAAAATTGAACCATCTTGTACTTTTACTTTTACTACTCTGACTCGGTCGTCTTTTCCCTTATGTATTTCTTCTACTTTTCCTAAGGGCCATCTAGCGGGATGACAATTTTCATCTTTTAGTAATACAATTTGACCTTTATTAAGGTTTGGCATTCCTAATTTCCATTTATTCCTTTGTTGAAGAGTGTTTAAATAATCATTCTTCCATTTAACCCAAAATTCTCTTTTCATTTTCTGAATTAATTTCCATCTATCTAAATTTCCAATTCTTTCCTCGGAAATGGTCTCAATAGGTCCTAATGTGGGCCTTCCTATCAGGAAGTGACCTGGTGTCAAAACTTCCCAATCATCAATGTCAGTATTAGTTGTATATAATGGTCTTGAATTTAATACCGCTTCGATTTGGCATAATAGAGTGCCATCTCTTCATAAGTAAGATTATTATCCCCAATTATTCCTTTTAGGTGATATTTAACCGATTTCACCCCAGCTTCCCAAATACCTTCAAAGTGAGGTCCTGCCGGGGGAATAAAATGCCATTCAATTTGTTCGTTTTCTAATGTTGGAATTATTTTAATATTTTCGTTAAGTGCCTTCTGTAGATCTTCATCTAATTTTCTGGCGGCTCCCACGAAATTTGTCCCATTATCTGAAAACATTTTTGCACATTTTCCTCTTCTGGAAAAGAACCTCCTTAGTGCAGCTAAAAAGGCATCTGAAGTCAAATCACTTACAACTTCTAAATGGATAGCCTTGGTTGCCATACATACAAATACAGCAATGTAACCCTTATAAGATTTTTGGCCACGATTTTTTGAGCATCTTATATGATATGGGCCAGCATAGTCCACTCCAGTATTCAGAAACGGGTGGGCCATAGTCACTCTATGCTTTGGTAAATTTCCCATAATTTGTTCAGCTGTAATTTGTCTGTATCTTGCACATTTAACACATTGTTTTAGATATTGCTTTAGGCTGTTCCTTAATCCGAATATCCAAAATTTTCTTTGAATATAATTTCGCATAAGATTAATTCCGCCGTGCAATGTTTCCCTATGTGCATTTCTGATTATTAATATGGTTAAATGACTCTTATCTAAAATTAAGGGATGTTTTATAGAAAATTCTGCGCTGGAGTTCTGTAATCTACCTCCAACTCTTAATAATCCATCTTCATCTAAAAATGGATTTAATCCTAATATTTTGCTTTTAGTTCCAATATCCTGTTGGTGCCTTAAGCAATTTATTTCTGAACTAAATTGACTTTCCTGTTGCTGTTTTATTATTACAATTCTTGCCAATTTTAATTCATTCACTGTCAAATATGTGGGGAACGATTTCTTTTTTAACTTTACCTCAATAAATCTTAAGGTATATGCAATAATTCTTTCTAATTTTTGCATACAGCAGTATTTTTCTATTAGTGATAGTATTAACTGGCCTGATTTTCCTGTTAAGGCGGTACTGACAATTATACTATCTACTTGTTCCTCTTTCGGCCAGTATTTTTCTGATTTGGCCAACCATTGAGGTCCGTTCCACCAAATTGCACATTCTAGCAATTTTTCTGGTGTTATTCCCCTTGACGCTACGTCTGCTGGATTGTCTTCCGATCTTACGTGTCTCCAATCAATGCTCTTAAATGTTCTTATTTCGTCAGTTCGCCGCCGAATAAATTTGTCTTTAATATTCCCATTTTTTATCCATGCTAGTGTGATTGTTGAATCACTCCATTCATATGCCTTTGTTTCCCCTCCAATTGCTGTCCTAACTCTATCTATTAGTTTTGATAGAAGATGTGCGGCACATAGCTCTAATTTAGGGATGGTTTTTCTATTTTTCTTCGGATTAACCTTGCTCTTGCTAGCTATAATCATAGAGGAGGATCCCACTTTGGCATATACTACGGCTGCGTATGCTTTTTCGGACGCATCAGAGAATCCATGAATTTGTACAGGCATATCTTCCTGGGACTTAACCCACCTGGGGATTCTAATACCTTCAAGAGAAGTTAAGTTCTCTTTAAAGGCTTTCCATTCGTTGGCATCTGGATCTGACAAGTTCTGATCCCATTTTTGCTCTGTCAACCATAGCTTTTGCATAAATAATTTTCCTATTATGGTTACTGGAGACAGCCAGCCTAGGGGGTCATACATTTTTGCTAATGTTGATAAAACTATTCGTTTATTAATATTAGCGCCGTGTTCACAATTAAAATTGAATTTAAATTCATCTTTAATTGGTTCCCATTGAAGCCCCAAAGTTTTAATGGATTCATTTTCACGAATCTCTAATATTTTATTTTCTTCTTCGCTTTCCAAAGCTTCCACAATTTCTGAGACATTCGAAATCCATTTTCTTAGGTTGAGACCCACCTTTTCTAATTCAAAGGTTATATCTTCAACGTGATCACTGGCTTCTTTTATGGAATTAGCACCTGTCATTAGGTCATCCATATAAAAATCATTTCTGATTATTTCCTTAATCGATAGATTTTCGCATCTTTTCGAGATTTCAGCAAGCACTCTTGTGGCTAAATAGGGTGCTGATGCTGTTCCGTATGTAACGGTTGTTAATTTATAATCTTTTAATTTTTTATTTGGGGAATCTCTCCAAATAATGTGCAAATATTGTTGATCTTCTTCATCAATGTTTATTTGCCGGTACATTTTCTCAATGTCCGCCGATATTACAAATGGCCATTTACGCCATTTGACAATGATATCAAATATATCTTTTGGGACTCTTGGTCCAACCCACATAATGTCATTTAGACTTTTATTGTTTGTAGTTTTCGCTGAAGCATCGAAAACTACCCTTAATTTTGTTGTAAGGCTTGATTCTCTTACAACACCTTGATGGGGTAAATAATATTTTCCTTCTTTCTTGGACTCTATCATGTGGCCCAAATTTATATATTCATGCATGAATTTAATATAATTTTCTTTAAGTTTTATATTTTTATTTAATTTTCTTTCCAAGTTATAAAATCGCGCTATGGCCTGCGCTTTGGAGTCTCCTAATTCTTTTTCATTTTTAAATGGAATTTTGACCACATATCTCCCATTTTGATCTATTTTAGTGGTATCTAAGAAATGTTTTTCACAAATTTCTTCCTCAATATCATTATTTTCATTTTCCATTTCCCAAAACCGGTCTAAGTTTTCTACTTCCACAGTAGTAGCCACAATTAATTTTTCACCTTTTGATTTGGTGCACCCGGATACAATCCACCCGAATTCCGTATTTTGTCCTAGTAGTCCGTCTATTTTAACTACTCCGTCTTTAACTATATGGGGATATAAATCCACTCCTATAATTAGATCTACCCTACTTGGTTTATTAAAGTGAGGGTCCGCCAACGTATATTTCGTCCACTTAGATTTATCAATATTTAAAGTTTGGTTTGGCAAGGCCTTCATTAGTTTGGGAAGAATGATGGCTTCAATGTTTAGAGAATCTTTTTTATTATCGCGCCTTTGTATACTTAAATTCACTTTATGCTTTGAGATACAAGTGTCTGAGACTCCACTAACCTCAGTGAAACTCTTTTTCCTTGTTAAATTTAATATTTGTGCAGCTTCTTCCGATATAATAGTGCACTGCGACCCACTATCAATTAATGCTCTAAGGCTTTCATAGCCACCATTTCTTGATTTTACTTTAATTAGGGCTGTGGCTAGAAACGCTTGTTCTTTTGTGACACAAGTGTTTACTTTCTCACTCTTATCTGTTGGGACATGGAGCATAGTGTGATGTGGTTTTTTGCAAACTGAACATAAATATTCAGAATTACACTTTTTAAATGAAGAATGCTTAAAACATCTATTGCACAAGTTGTTCTAAGAAGTCCATTACGTCGTCTAGTAATTGGATTTCCTTAGTTTTCTTTATATGCGTTTCATATAATTGTAACGCTTCTTTATTAAATTTTCGAATGACGATGTGCGCGAAAATCACATCAACGTCTTCATTTAAACTTGCTTTTGACTTCATTAAATGAATTGATTCATTTATTGAGTCAATAAACAGCTTAACTTGTTTTGCTGAATCGTTGTCTAGCATGGGCAACTCGATCAACCGATTCAGCTGATCAGAGAATATTTGTCTCTTGTTTTCATACCGCTTGGTTAATAGTTCCCAAGCGGCATTATAATTTTCGGCAGAGCCGATTAGCAAGTGAGCGACCATACTCCTTGCTTCGCCTTTTAGAGCGGTTTTTAGGTAATTCAATTTTAGAGATGTGCTCAGATCATCTCTATTGAAAATTATTTCTTTAAATAATTCCGAAAATAAGTCCCACTCTTTTCCTTCTCCGGAAAAGGTGGGAACTTTTATTTTTGGTAATACAGGAAGGTTATCAGCCTTTTCCTTTACCATAACTCCACAATTGCCTTCCGTTTTTGCTTCGGAAGCATTCATCCTTTCTTTCAGGATGTCCAAAATGCTTTTGACGTCAAATTCTAAATCTTCGACACTTTCGTCGAAAGATAAATTATTCTCATAGAGTTTGTAGAATTCCTTTATTTTATTATCAGTTCTACTCCATAAAAATTCAATTTTCTTTGCTCTAAGGCTGCAAATTTCCCTGCTGGCCTGACTGAGCTCCTTATGGGTTTCCTCCAAATAATCCCTTAATTGTTCGACATTTTTATCGAACACCTCTGCCAACTTTACTGGGTCTGTTTCAGTTTTCTTAGTTTCAGCTTGGGTTCCAGAAATAGCTTTCATGTTGCTAAATTTATTTTTAAGAGTTTCAATTACTTTACAAATTTTATCGAACATTTTTTCCTTAAAATAGTCATGATTGACTAATCCGAATTTTAACAAATTGTTGTGTTTTGCGGTGAATTTTGCTTTTATGCTATCAAGTTTGAGGATTGCGTCACTGGTTAATTTACCAGCTTCAATCACTCTAACTTCTTTTGTTAGGCTTGCCTGAGCCTCTAAAAACTTTAAAATTGTTTCGGACAACATGATTTAAAAATGTATGTATAAAATATGTATATAATATATATATATATGTGTATATGAAATGGATTTTGTAAATAAATTGTATATGTAATTGATATTAAATGTGAAAAAATTTAAAAGCTATCTTATCTGCTGCTCCAGTTGGGGATTTTCCCCGTTGAGCTCGCTTGTGTTGATGCCGCTGTGATGTTGTCGTAGATGACGTAGTTCTTCTTTTCGTCGTCGTCTTCTCTATCGCTGCTCTAATGTAGATTGTTGACTCGATGTTGTTTGTTGCCGCCTCGATGTCGTTTGTTGTTTGTTGCCGCCTCGATGTCGTTCGTCGTCGTTTTGTTGTTCTTAAAAATGATTGTTGTTACTGCTTCGGTGTTGTTCGTTGGCCTTATTTTTCGTTTTTATTTTTAACAAGAAGTTTAAAGTTCGGGTCCTGAATTGGTTTTGTGTTTCACTGCATTTATGTTTTTTTTGTTTTTTAACACTTTTCGTCACGCCAAACACTTTCTCTTTTTATTTTTTAATTTTAAAAACGATTTATCAATGTTTTTGGCCTTGGTAACGCCACCGTCACGCAACAAAACCCGTGAATGATTTTAGAAAACTTGCCCGTTTGGCTTTTTAATTTAACAAGTAAAACTTGTGTTATTTATTATTTACTTGGTCTCTTACCACTGGTGGGGGAAGACACAAGTTTTTTTTTATTTTATTTTTGCAGCCTGTAGCTGATCGTGCGCTCGCAACAAATCAGACTTTAAGGTGCCAGCTACAACTCTGAGCCTCTTACCACTGGTGGGGGATGACTACAAAGTTTAGCTGAAAGGACCAAAATGTAAAGATGTTCAATCCCAAAAGAAAGAAATCCACATTTGCTGAGTTGATAATTCAAACTGATTTTTATTTTGTAAAACACTAGCTTATATAGGGTACAGCGGAGTACAATAGTATGGACCAATGCGTCGGGGAAAGGGCGCATTAGAATATAAATAGATAAGCGTTCTTAGACATATTTTTGGAACGCTGCATTGGCGTTGCTCAACTTAACATAGCGTTGATAGCATTTGAACTCATGCACTGATATTTTGGTTTACAGATTACAATTGGTATTTGTAAACTTACAGTGTGAGGCAAATCAATATTACAAACAAAGCCATGTTCATGTGTGAACAGCGGTTGACAACAGCTTCAAAGTAATGGTCAGGGGAGATGAAATTAACATACAAGGCAAGTGGATGCACTATAACCCCGAAAAAAACACTAATTCACAAAAGTCAACCAGCCGATTTAAAGGCGATGTATGGAAATAAGATAAGCACAGGCGACATAAGCTACACATACCTTCTCTCTAAAGCACGACTGCCAAAAAACTAGAAAAAAACAAAAAACAGTACAGCAGCCAAAGCCCTAACCCGATAAATAAAATTAGTTTAAATATAGTATCATACAATATAGCTGGACTAGCAAATAAACGTCTTTTTAGTAAATTCTTCTCTTTTATAAACACTTTTGAAATATTCATATTATTGGAAACCTTCGTAGAAAATAGTTTTCACCAGTATGAAACGTATTTCCCAAACCACAAGCTATATTGGATTCCCGCAACTAGAAGATTTGCTAGAGGGCGGGCGAGTGGAGGACAGGTTCTCGGGATAAGCAAACAGATGGACCCTGGAGTAAACTGCAGCTTTACAACTCAACAAGGCGTAACCACAATATCCTTGTCCTGCGCCCAAAACAAACTTTCCATACTGCCCGTATACCTCAACTGCAACAACTGGAAGCAAGATTTAGAGGACCTCTACAATTGGCTACTGGACTACGATGGAAACAACGTCATGATAGTGGGCGACTTGAATGCGAGGATAGGAGAGCATCAGACCGAAACGGAGACTGGATTCTTAACGGCGAGCTTAATCAACGAGACTCGAAGAGCCTGCGACAAAACAGCGGATGGAAATGGTCTTAAGCTAATAGAACTATGCGAAAAACTTTAGGCAGCCATGGTTTGATAGTCAATGTGAGCGCGCACGAAAGCACGCTTTTAAACAGCTCCAGAATATCAGGAAGAACGCCAACGAAGAAACCAAACTTGCCTACCAAACAGCGAATACATCGTATAAGTCACTATGCAGAGGAAAAGAAGCGGAGTACTACCAGCGTCTGGAGATGGAAATTGGTGAAATAAGAGACAGTAAAGGTGTTTGGGAAATGGCAAAGAAATTAAATGGATCGAATACCAGACAGGGAGGAATCAAGGTAGCCGCATTGTCGCTTGGGGTACACTTTAAAGGACTACTTCAGTTGTCAAGTAGAACGCAGATTAACTACGCACTGCCATACTTGGAAATAAATGAGCTCGACGAACCGATACGACTTAGCGAAGTCCAAGAGGCAGTCCGAAGGAGCAAAGTAAACAAGGCCCCCGGTTTTGATCGAGTTCCGGCCGAGTTCTACAAAAAGGCCTCAACCCAGCTAATTTCCCTATTAACGCTGGTGTATAATCGCATTTTTGAAGACCGTATGGCACCAGAGAGTTTCAAGAGGAACATAATTTTCCCGATCTTTAAGAAAGGTGACCCAGAAGCTGCTGCCAACTACAGAGGTATATCCTTCCTCGACAGTGTCCAAAAAATCTTTACGTCGATACTATTAGAGAGAATATCCAAGTACGTAGAGCGAAACCAAATTCTAAGCGAATACCAAGCCGGTTTTTAAGGAAAGGCTATTCGATAGTAGATAGCATTTTTACATTAACATCTACTGCAGCGGAGTTCTATGAAAAAAAGCAGCTTTCGACACGATCGACAGGAGAGCATTAATCCTAAAGCTTAGTAACCGAGGGATCTCAACCAAAATGCTCGAAGTAATTCAAAATCTTTATTCAGAGAACCGCACAGCCGCATGGGATGGAAAAACCCTCTCTGAATGGTTTGAGACAAACATGGGAGTTAAGCAAGAATGTCTGCTTAGTCCCTTACTTTTCTCCCTATTCGTTGATGACATCACAGAAGGCCTACCAGGAGGAGTCTTATTTGCAGACCATCAGATTAAAGTGCTCATGTACGCAGACGACATGGTGATGCTGGCAGGCAGTCCCGAAACGCTGCAAAATATGATCAATTACACCCACACCTACTGTACCAACTGGAATCTCCAAATTAACCTGGACAAGTCCAAAGTTATGTGCATCAAAGATCCTAGGGGACGCCTGGCCAGAGATGAAAGATGGACGCAGAATGGTACCGAAATTGAAGTAGTAAAGGAGTACAAATATCTCGGAACGGTCTTATCATCAAACATGAGCTTCAAGAAACATCTGCAAAAAAAGCTAAAGGATGCCAAAGTTGCACTGAACAGTACTTGGAGTTCGTTCCTGGCAAAGCAAGAAGTCAAGAGCAGCATTAAATACAAATTATTCGAAGCCACAGCAAAAGCCATAATGTGTAATTCTGCCGAAGTCTGGGGACACACGTATTCCGAAGAAGTAGAAAAATTACTTACTTTTTTCTTAAAAAGACTCTTTAGGTTGCCATCGAACACACCAAATTACGCAATTACGCTAGAAACAGGACTAGCCCCCCTCTTTTGCAGTACACTGAATCGTCACTTCAGCTACATCAGAAAAGTGATGTCCCTTAACGATAGGAGGCTCCCAAAAATTGTGGCATCACACATGCTACAAAGCAGTGCTTTCAAGAGTGGTGTCATCTTGCAAGCAGTGTTAACGTGCAATTCGACTGGGACGATCAGACCACTTGGAAGGACAGTCACCAGAACATACTCGAGGCGATAAACAACCAAGGGAGACAACGAGCAGAAGAACAAGCAAGGCAAAGTGAGAGCCGAGAACACTACAGAACGCTTGAGTACAATCTAGGCACGAAAAACTATTTTAGCGACCACATCAAAATCTATGCTATTTAAAGCTAGAGTGGAGGTACTACGACGAGCCCAAACTGAGGAATGCACACTCTGTAACCGAAGAGAACGGGAAGACTCCTTCCACTTCATAGCAACATGCCCTATTTTACGGGAGATACGCCGATTATACTGGGAAAAAGACGAGTTGAGCTACGTGGAATTCCAAAACGTACTAAATGGAGAAAATCGGCCGAATCTAATAGGCTTCCTAAGCGAGGCACAAAGATATAGGAATCAATTCTTTGATGAATCGATATTGGAGTCACCTTTGCATGTATGGGCGCTTTGCATTCGAACGATCTGGTATCTGGGGAAGACCCGGGAAGCCAGGTGTATTAGATTGGGAAGTCATCTTTATATCCACGGTGATCAGCTGACGGTTTTAAAACCATGATGATTAAAATATATATTATATAGTAGTAGATCTTTTCTTTAATAAAAAAATATTCGGGGTTGACATAATACATATGGGCGGTTCTTTTACAAACCGAACACCTTTTATTGGGACACATTTTTGATTTGCGTAAAACTTCTTTTACACGTACTATTCGGAAAATAAGTAAACACGTGTATCAGGATTTGACCGAAAAAAAATTATTTTTTTAGTTAAAATTTTTTTGAGTTTGCCAAAAATTGTCAAATTTGAAAAAGTACCCTCTCATTGAAAATCTGTATCTCCGGTTATATGAATCCGATTGACTTCATGTCTTCTGCATTAATTCCTCTAAAACCTCTTCTTTCAAAATAAAATTTCTAAAAAAAAAAACAATTTTAATTTTTTAAAAATAAAAACAAATTAAGATTTAAAAAAAATGTTTAACCATTGCCCCCACAAAAAAAAATATTTATTTTTATTTTAATACTTGCACCATATTGTTAGTTACAATCGGTTTTTGTGAAAAGTTGGAGCCATTTTTAGTTTTTTTCATGTTTTCTCATCGTTTACTAGTCCTTTAACAATTTTTAATGATTAAAAGTCAAGTTTTAAGTGTTTTGACAATTTCTAAATGACAAAAAGTAAAAAGTCATTTTTTAATCTATAAAAAAACCACAATTATTTATTTAACCCTCCATTTCATAAACAATAATTTAAAAATTTTTTTATTTATTGTTTTTTTGTATTATGTAATTATTTTAACTTTTTTAAATATTTTTTTTTAATTTTTAAAAAAAATTATTTAATAAAAATAAAAATTATTAAATTGAATAAACAAATTTTTTTTTAATTTGTATTTTATCTAACATATTTAAATAATTATTTTTAATTATTTTATTATTTAATGGAAGGTTAAATAAATAATTGTGGTTTTTTTATAGATTAAAAAATCACTTTTTTTCATTTAGAATCTGTCAAAACACTTAAAACTTAACTTTTAATCATTAAAAATTGTTAAAGGACTAGTAAACGATGAGAAAACATGAATTCCATAAGGATCCGACAAGAATAAAAGAGTAGCCCTACTTGCTGCGACGTTTTTACATAGAAAAAAGCAGAGGCCTTGTTAAAAAAAATTCGTTATTTAAAAAAGTAAAAATGGCTCCAACTTTTCACAGAAACCGATTGTAACTAACAATATGGCGCAAGTATTAAAATAAAAAAAAAATATTTTTTTTTGTGGGGGGAATGGTTAAAAAATTTTTTTAAATCTTAATTTGTTATACCCTTGCAAAGGGTATTATGATTTCAGTCAGAAGTTTGCAACGCAGTGAAGGAGACGTTTCCGATAAAGTATATATATTCTTGATCAGCATCACTAGACGAGTCGATCTAACCATATCCGTCTGTCCGTCGGTCCGTCGGTCCGTCTGTCCGTCTGTCCGTCCGTCTGTCTGTCCGTTTCTACGCAAACTAGTCTCTCAGTTTTAAAGCTATCGGGCTAAAACTTTCCTAAAAGTCTTCTTTCTATTGCAGGTAGTATATAAGTCGGAACCAGCCGGATCGGCCAACTATATCCTATAGCTCCAATAGGAATAATCGGGAAAAAAATATGTAAAAAAAATTATCTGAGATGTTTTTTAACCTAGAACCTCCTACTTTTGGAAATGCCATTTTTTATCTAATTCTGAATTTCGAATAAAATTTTATCAAAATCGGACGACTATTTCATATAGCTGCCATAGGAACGATCGGAAAATTAATGAAAATATAATACAAAATTAAAATAAATTAATTAATAATTTTTTTTTTTTTTTTCTTTCATTTTTAGTGTATTTCGGTACGAACGAACGTGTTTTCTCAA
>JBAMCJ010004088.1:0-38980 GCA_037075205.1 Drosophila prostipennis
TATATCTAAACTAATATAAGTGTTCCAATAAAAAATGGGTCAGTGGTAAATTCCTACCAGAGCGGATTGTCATAAAAATCTAGAAAAATCAACATAATTCTGAGATAATTAGGAGACGTGTGGGAGGTACAAATTAAAACAATAAACGACCCCAAAGTGCCCCAAAATTCGTTTTTTTTTTAAATTCTTTCTTTTGCCATTTCTCTGTTATAAATGTTGTTAAAATGGTTTAAAAAAATTATGATCATAATCTTATGGCATAGCCGCAACTAACTGCATTTAAATTTTTTGTAAATTCAGCCTCCTTAACCAAGTCCCCAATATTTTCCAATTTTGTTGTGCGTGACGTCACGGCCTCCACATATGTATGTATGTATGTTCTGCTGGCGCACTTTGCATTAAGTCGTAAATGTGTGTATGTAGCATTTTAAGTGTGACCGCGCAGGAGAAAAAATGAAAATACCAGCCACAAAAAATTTAAAATGCGCGGTTAAAAAATCGATTACATCGCAAATCTTTTCTTTTGTTTTCAAATGTTGAGTTATCTACAAACTTTGGATTTGTAAAAAACAAAAATAAGCAATGATTCGCTCTGATATGTACAGTGTACATTGTACATTGTACATTGTACACACACACGCACAAAATATATATATATAAAAAAAATATATAAAAAAAAAATATTTTCTATCTTAATTTCCGCGGGCGAAGCTGCGGTCCACCTTGCTAGTACATTAGATAAGATTATTTGATAAAATAGCATATATATTCAATATATCAATATATGGACTAACATATTTACACTGTGCAACATTTTTAGGGTTATAAAATGTAACCGGAATTCTGATTTCATGGGCGGAAAGTACTCATCGAAATAAGCTGAAACCCATTTGGGTTTCTCTGGCTTAGCTCGCGTTTACCTATTATAGCGAGTTAAAGTTTTACATACAAAATTTATTTGTAACGGCCATATCTTGTGAACCGATTAAAATTTCACTATCAAGCCTTCAGTGATTATGTAGCTATGAACCCAAGGAACTAAATTGACAAATGACTCTTGTGCACCTAGCACCAAGTGCACGTAGCGCATTAACAAAAATTTTCGCTAATGTTTTTGATTTTTAACGCGCTAGGTGCACTTCTTCGCAAGAGTCATTTGTCAATTTAGTTCCTTGGGTTCATAGCTACATAATCACTGAAGACTTGATAGTGAAATTGTAATCGGTTCACAAGATATGGCCGTTACAAATAAATTTTGTATGTAAAACTTTAACTCGCTATAATAGGTAAACGCGAGCTAAGCCAGGGAAACCCAAATGGGTTTTAGCTTATTTCGATGAGTACTTTCCGCCCATGAAATCAGAATTGCGGTTACATTTTTCATGTTGCACTGTGTAATCATATATACTTTAAATATTTTACGTCATTAAAAAGAATTTCATATTTAAATCAAAGATTAATATATTTAAATTAACTATAATTATATAAGATTGTTTGTAGTTTTCTATTATTTCTATTTTTTTATTTTGAACATCTTTTTTATAATTATTGTTGGCGCTTTATCCCTAAAGATTTTAAAATGAAAGACCGATTTTTAAGGGGATACGACCACAGCATTGCATTGGGGGCGTAGGCGCCCACTAAGGTTCAATATGTCCCCCAGAGGCCCCAAACAGCTCCAACATCCATATTTTGAGCAACAAAAAAGAGATTTTTTAATGCTTAACTTCTGAAGTGGTTGGAATTTCGAAATTTGAAGTTTGCAGAATTTTAGGTTTTGAAAAGGCCTAATTGGAAATCTAAAAGAAATTTCGATATTCCCCATTATTTGGGGGCTACGTTTAAAATTAACTTTTCGATTTTTAAAATCTAAACCGCTGCTCCGATCAAGATGATTTTTCGATCATTAGTTATTCTATGGCCCAAGTGCTTAAGTTTAATTTTTCAAGTTTTTAACATTTTTTTAAAGTATTTTTAATGAATTTATTTCGATTTTGTAAGTTATTGCGTTGTATTTTGTGGGAGCCTGCCGAGAGAGCGAAACCCAGAGAGCGGATGCTAAGAGAGCGACGGCCGAGAGACCAACAGCCAAGAAAACTGATAAGGGGGAGGGGTAGTGCTGTGAGGAAAAGGGGATGGGTAGTGCTGTGCGGAAAAGGGGAGGGGAAAAGGGCAATTTAAGTTTAAATTTGTTTTGGATTTTAAAAACTTAAACTGATGCTCCGATCAATATGATTTTCGAGCAATAGTCAGTTCTGTGGATCAAATGCTTAGGCTTTATTTTTCAAAAAGTATTTTTCATTTTGTAGCAGAAGTAAGAGCCTTATTTAATTTCCACCATGCACTATGGGGAAAAAGTCCTTTTTTTTGGTATAAACGCAAACAATAAAAGTTACTAATTTAAAAAACAAATATTTTTTTTTAATACCTACTAAAATGGTTAAACTTATTAGAACAATTTTTAAAAAAAATTTACGCGCCACCGATAACACTGTGCAGCATTTTTTATGCTTTTTAAATTTACCTCGATGGATCATATATTTTTGGATTCGTTACGAATTCCCAAGTTAAATTGCGTTTTCCAAAAAGTTCCCCGACGCAAGGATTCTTAGCAAAAGGACCTCAAAGTTCGAAAAATTCTGAAATTGGCCAACTTACCGGAGCTGTCAGAGGCAAACGGATTCATGGTTTGATTCGATGTTAAAGTTTTTTAAAAGATACACTCTTTATCTTTCAAACCTTAGAATAATTTTAGGATTTTTATTGAGGGAGAAACAAATTTTAGAAAACATAGTCAAAAAACATAAAAGCATACAGCTGCTGTCAAAATAGTAGTAGTGTTGCCTCCCTGTGTTTTTAAAAGTTTGTTGTTGTCGCTTTTCTTATCCATTTATTCTAATAGTACGATTATAATCAATACAATATTACCAGAAGAAGATAAATTACAACAAGAAACCTTTAAAAACACAGGGCGGCAACACTACTACTATTTTGACCGCAGCTGTATGCTTTTATGTTTTTTGACTATGTTTTCTAAAATTTGTTTCTCCCTTAATAAAAATCCTAAAATTATTCTAAGTATGGGGTTTGAAAGATAAAGAGTGTCTCCTTTAAAAAACTTTAACATCGAATCAAACCATGAATCCGTTTGCCTCTGAGAGTCCCGGAAAGTTGGCCAATTTCAGCATTTTTCGAACTTTGAGGTCCTTTTGCTAAGAATCCTTGCGTCGGGGAACTTTTTGAAAAACGCAGTTTAACTTGGGAATTCGTAACGAATCCAAAAATATGGCATCCATCGAGGTAAATTT
The DNA here is from genome assembly GCA_037075205.1 of Drosophila prostipennis. Taxonomy (NCBI): domain Eukaryota; kingdom Metazoa; phylum Arthropoda; class Insecta; order Diptera; family Drosophilidae; genus Drosophila; species Drosophila prostipennis. Next base: position 3,309 of record JBAMCJ010004088.1, read on the forward strand.
TTGATGCTGCATAGTGTAATTTGTTGTAGTCGATCAAAGTCTATCGATTAACGTGCTCATCTCAAAGAAAAAACGCTCTAATTTTACTACAAAGTTTCCTAACGACGTGCAAAGTGTTTAGAGGGCTAAAAAATAATCAAAAATATGGAAAATTTACGTCAAGGTATGCTTAAATACTTCTCAAAACAAATTGTGTTGTAACTGTTTGCATTGTTCAGTTATTTAATGTCTTAGGTACGTCTATTTTAGCCGAAAACTAACAAAAGTGTTTGTGTTCTGTTAAGCTTTAGTTAAAAATCTACGCTGATCGACGCAAGGTTCTTATAGAAATGTATTAACAAAATAATAAAGAAACAAGTGCTATCATTGCTTTTTGCCCGTTTTTGCCCCTTTTAAAAAAAAACACCACCAAATTTTTAACTTTTTGGCTTTTTCTTCAGGGATTTAAGGTGGAGGATAATAACAATTTTTATTTAATAACTATCTTATCCTATCCTATATTTGTTTTTTAAATAAATATGTTTTCTATTAATAAGAAAAAATATTCTGAACATTTTTAGCGGGTTGACCATAATGGGGAGGTGGGTGGTGGGTGGCTGTGGGTGGTGTTTTTACAACCGTAAGGTTTTTTGAAAAAATAGAAAAAACCGAAATTCTATTTGTGCATAAGGAGTATATATTATAATTTTCAAGGCTCTATCTTTAAAACTAGAGTTTATGCCAAAAAAACGGACTTTTTCCCCACAGTGCCATGGAAGAAGATAAAAAATTACTACGAATTCTGTGAACAAAGCCAAAATGTTTCCAAGTTAATTATTAATCTTAATATTCGAACTTTTGACCAAATACGTACATATGTATGTACATATGCATATTTGGATATGTTTTGATTTGTACAATACATGTACAATACAATACATACACACAATGTGTGTTTATGTTTCTACTTAAAAGTCGATAATGTGCTTAAATACAAGTACAATTATTCATTTCCTTTCAGCCAATGAAAAATTTGACAAGTTTAAAATTAATCATTTTTAATCAAATGTGGAATCGGAAAATAATAAGTTACTTCGCTACATTTGTATGTACAGATGTTTTCGTTTCATTTAAAACAACAAATTACAATTTACAAACACGTATACATATTTGTGCGCAAATTAAAATTGCATTGATAACATTGTATGTGATAGAAAGTATAAAAATGCACTACTTTTACTTAGATCATTCATTTATTGTATAGCTCTTCCACATGCCTTCTGATTCTCTTCTAAAAAGGTTGTTTACACAAAGGTGTTCCAAAAAACGCGCCAATAAGAAAGTCCTGACCACCGTACTCCAAACTAATTTTAAGCGAACGAAGTCGCTCCGGGTATAGCTAGTATATTTTATATTTTGTCCAGATCATTAGCCTGGCTTTAATGTATGGCTCTTTTTAAAATACATTTGTTATGAAAGATATATGCCTTGTACAAAATAAATGCGCTCAGAATAAAGACAATAATTGATAATAAAATGTTCGTTAAATCTGTATTTATTGTTTTGGACTCGATTTTATTTATGACATTTGCTGTGGAGTCCACTTCTTTTACATCTACCAAACCCATTTTCGGTTTTTTTTTGTTAGTTGCTAAGGGATTGTTTTTGTTAAACGTGTAATTTAATTTATAATTTACTAGCTAACCCGGAGCGACTTCGTTCGCTTAAAATTAGTTTGGAGTACGGTTGTCAGGACTTTCTTATTGGTGCGTTTTTTGGAAAACCTTTGTGTAAACAACCTTTATAGAAGATCCCTCAGGAGCGAGAATCAGAAGGCTTGTGGCAGAGCTATATAATAAACTAGCTGTACCCGGAGCGACTTCGTTCGCTTATGCCCTCTGCTCATTATGAACGCGTCGCGTTTGCATCCATTTACCGTTGAACGCGACCAAACCCCATACAAAACTTGTTGGCGAGGGGTGGGGAGGGGAGGGTGGAAAATTGTCGCGTTACAGGGCTGGAAAGTGAAATTTGTGGTATTTTCCACCACCATTTACCATCACTATTGACCAGGGATGGCCCAAAACAGCTGATTGTCAACATAAAAGCCGGCAAAATGGAAAACGGAACAGGTAATTTGTTTGTTTTTAATTATTTAATAGTTTATATTAAAGAATTCTCTTCACAGAAAAAAGAAAAATGCTGTGGACAGCAGATGCCACCGAGTTCCTCCTGTATTTGTGGGAGGAAAACATGGACGGACTTCGAGGTGTTCGGAAGAACACCCACATATGTATACCAGGAGATGGCGGATGAGATGGCGAGCTATGGCCCCAATGCTGTGGAAAAAAATATGCTTGATGCAGGGGATCGCCGAGGAGCTCAAAAATTTTAACGAAAACACTAGGGGCTTCCAAGAAAGGGTTCTCAAGCTATTTGAGCGAAAAATGCGGGAGTAGACCATATTTGACTGTTAATTAATAATGTGTTTTGATTTATATTTATGTATTAATTAATTGTAATAAGGTTAAAGGGCTTTGAAATACATGAAGAATACAACATTGCTTTATTAAGTTGTCTGGTCTTGGTTTTCATTAAAATGTACTGCAAGAGCGTGGGATGTGGTGCTTGCTTCCAGCATTTGGGCAATTTGTCCACACATATTTATTGTGTTCAAATGCTGTTCTGAGATTGTATTTATTAGTAATAAATTATTTAAATCCATTGTTTACTTTAGCTCGCAAATGACAATAGCAGAACAGCTGTTTCAGACGCGTTTGCCAATGGAAACACCTCCGGTCCGCCTATCGCGATTGCCAATCGAAAAACCGAATAAAATATCAAAAAAACCGTCATAGTAAATAACATGCCACTTATTTGGTGGCCGATATTTTCGGAAAATCTATTGCGTAAACAAACCTTTATATATCCCTCAGGAGCGAGAATCAAGAAAAGGCGTTTTGCGGCAGAGCCACATAATAAATGAATGGCTCTAAGTAAAAGTATTGGATTTTTATACTCTTCTATCATTTACAATGTTATCAACGCAATTTTAATTTGCACAAAAACCCGCCCCGTTTGTAAGTTGCGATTTTTTTTTAAATTTTTTTTTTTAAAGAAATTTTTTCTTGCAAGTTTCCACAAGTCAAAAATGCGAAGTATTTTTTCTCCTAAGATTCCACATTTGATCGATAATTTTAATTTTAAATCGACAAATTTTGATTCTTAAAGTTAAAAATAATAAAAAAACGCTTCCCAGGGGGCGGGTTTTTTTTATGCAGAATAATATGCGATAAATTTGAAAACGATCGATTGAGCCGTTTAGAAATGCCGATCACGGACTTTCAAAACGTGGTTTCGAGAAAAACGCACTTAAAGATGCACTTACGTATCTAAAGTCTTAGAGGTTAGGGTACTAGTTTTAGCATAACTTCTAAAGTTTTTGTCCGATTGACTTAAAACTTTTTTTGTAGAATCTTAAAATGTTAATCTACAAAAAAAAAAATAAAAAAAAAATCGATTTTTTTTTTTGCTAGACCCTACCCCCCTTAAACACCTTATCTACTTTCAAGTAGAAACATACACACCCATTGTGTGTATGTATTGTATTGCACATGTATTGTAAGCAAATCAAAACATATCCAAATATACATATTATGTACAAACGTATTTGGTCAAGAGTTCGAATCTTAAGATTAATAGTTAACTTGGAGCTTGGCTTTGCTTTTGTAGTAATTTTTTTTTTAATCCATTACGGAAATTAAATAGGGCCCTTACTTCTGCTACAAAATTCAAAATACTTTTTGAAAAATAAAACCTAAGCCTTTGATCCACAGAACTGACTATTGATCGAAAATCTTATGATCGGAGCAGCAGTTTAAGTTTTTAAAATCCAAAACAAATTTGAACTTAAATTGCCCTTTTCCCCTCCCCTTTTCCGCACAGCACTACCCCTCCCTTTCCCCAGCCTCCCCTCCTTATCAGTTTTCTTGCCTGTTGCTCTCTCGGTCGGCGCTCTCTGGGTTTCGCTCTCTCGGCAGGCTCCCACAAAATGCAACGCAATAACTTACAAAATTAAATAAATTCGTTAAAAATACTTAAAAAAATGTTAAAAACTTACAAATTTAAACTTAAGCATTTGGGCCATAGAATAACTAATGATCCAAAAATCATCTGATCGAAGCAGCGGTTTAGATTTTTAAAATCGAAAAGTTAATTTTAAACGTAGCCCCCAAATTATGGGGGATATCGAAATTTCTTTTAGATTTCCAATTAGACCTTTTCAAACCTAAAATTCTGCAAACTCCAAATTTTGAAATTCCAACTTAAAAATCGGTCTTTCATTTTATAATCTTTAGGGATGAATGTGATCCAAGTAAAAGTAGTGCATTTTTATACTTTCTATCAGTTACAATGTTATCAATGCCATTTTAATTTGCGCACAAATTTGTATACGTGTTTGTAAATTGGAATTTTGTTGTTTTCAAGATTTTCTTGTTTTGAATGAAACGGATCAAACATTTGTACACACACGAAAAGTTTGGCCACCAATACAAAAGTAGCGAAGTAACTTATTAATTTTTCCGATTCCACATTTGATCGATAATTATTAATTTTAAACTCGACAAAGGTTTTGCAATGCCTGAAAGGAATACAACATTGATTTATTAATTTGTCTTTTGTTTTGTACTGTAAGAGGGTGGGAGGGGGGGGGGGGGGGGGTAGGGTCTATGGCATCAAAAAATCAAGTAACTTTGCGATTTTTTCTATAAAAACTGGTTGGATGGATTTAATTCAAACCAATTGTATATTATAAAGTGTCATTTAAATAACATCCACTAATTTGTATGGCCGATACTATCGGCTAATATATCGGTGGCAAAGCGATTGCTGGAACACTATTAAAAAAAGGCGTTTTGCGGTGACCACTGTATCTCCTCCAAAAATTATCGGATTTCCATTCTGCTTTTACATTTAGCTCAAGAAAAGAAAAAACCCGCCCCCTGGGAAGCGCGATTTTTAAATTTTTTTTTTAAAGAATTTTTTTTGCATTTCCAAAGTCAAAAATGCGTTTTTCACCTAAAAAATTCGACTTTGGGCTTAAAAAAAAATACTTAAAGTTAAAAAATAAAAAAAAACGCTTCCCAGGGGGCGGGTTTTTTTTATGCAGAATAATATGCGATAAATTTGAAAACGATCGATTGAGCCGTTTAGAAATGCCGATCACGGACTTTCAAAACGTGGTTTCGAGAAAAACGCACTTAAAGATGCACTTACGTATCTAAAGTCTTAGAGGTTAGGGTACTAGTTTTAGCATAACTTCTAAAGTTTTTGTCCGATTGACTTAAAACTTTTTTTGTAGAATCTTAAAATGTTAATCTACAAGAAAAAATAAATAAAAAAAAAATCGATTTTTTTTTTTGCTAGACCCTACCCCCCCCTTAAACACCTTATCTACTTTCAAGTAGAAACATACACACCCATTGTGTGTATGTATTGTATTGCACATGTATTGTAAGCAAATCAAAACATATCCAAATATACATATGTATGTACAAACGTATTTGGTCAAGAGTTCGAATCTTAAGATTAATAGTTAACTTGGAGCTTGGCTTTGCTTTTGTAGTAATTTTTTATTTTAATCCATTACGGAAATTAAATAGGGCCCTTACTTCTGCTACAAAATTCAAAATACTTTTTGAAAAATAAAACCTAAGCCTTTGATCCACAGAACTGACTATTGATCGAAAATCTTATTGATCGGAGCAGCAGTTTAAGTTTTTAAAATCCAAAACAAATTTGAACTTAAATTGCCCTTTTCCCCTCCCCTTTTCCGCACAGCACTACCCCTCCCCTTTTCCACACAGCACTACCCCTCCTTATCAGTTTTCTTGGCTGTTGCTCTCTCGGCCGGCGCTCTCTGGGTTTCGCTCTCTCGGCAGGCTCCCACAAAATGCAACGCAATAACTTTCAAAATCTAAATAAATTCGTTAAAAATACTTAAAAAAATGTTAAAAACTTACAAATTTAAACTTAAGCATTTGGGCCATAGAATAACTAATGATCCAAAAATCATCTTGATCGAAGCAGCGGTTTAGATTTTTAAAATTGAAAAGTTAATTTTAAATGTAGCCCCCAAATTATGGGGGATATCGAAATTTCTTTTAGATTTCCAATTAGACCTTTTCAAAACCTAAAATTCTGCAAAATCCAAATTTTGAAATTCCAACTTAAAAATCGGTCTTTCATTTTATAATCTTTAGGGATGAATGTGATCCAAGTAAAAGTAGTGCATTTTTATACTTTCTATCAGTTACAATGTTATCAATGCCATTTTAATTTGCGCACAAATATGTATACGTGTTTGTAAGTTGGAATTTTTTGTTTTAAAATTTTTTGTTTTGAATGAAACATTTGATCGATTATTATTAATTTTAAACACCTTATCTACTAGAGCCCTGCACGAGTATACTCGAAATGCCCTTTGACTCAAATTTCAGAAAAACAGTTCGAGTAAGTCAGCTCACAGAAATTTTCGGATCAAGTAGCTCAGCTCAAAAATGTTGACGTTGAGCTGTTTGTTTGATCGAAAGAAAACAAGTCTAGTAGCTCATAGATCATGTTTAGTAGATCAAGTATCCGAGCATACCTACAAAATGTTATGTAGGAACATTGCTGAAAAATGTTATGTAAGAACAGAGCTACAAAATGTTATGAAGGAACAGAGCTGAAAAGTTAAATTCTTGTTCTGTACATTGTACATCAATACCATTATCTTCCTTAAAATAATTTGATCTTCTCTCGCATATTCGTTACATTGAGCCATACTATGTATACTTTTGCTTTTCCGCGAATTCTTCAGCTAATGCAAATGCAACATATGTATTATTGAAGATTGGTCGTGGGGAAAGAATTTGAAAAGTTAGCCTCGATGGACCGCGATATCTTAAGAATGGGCAAGGCATTGTTGGGTTCGATAGTTTCTTGTAAGTGAAATTACGAGGTTCTTAAGATCCATTGAGGATCATATTTTCGTGATTTATGACCATCCTGTCTATCCATAAAAGAATTTTACACTATCTTCATCTAAAGAATTTAACATAAACGAAAAATTGGTTCCCTTATTATAAATTAATTATTAACCGGAAATATTTGACACTAGACCCTGTGAGCTGTTCGGGCTGTTCGAGCTGTCCGAGTAAGCTGAACTGTTTGACTTGTTTGTTTTGTTGTTGTGAGCTGTTTGAACTGAACTGTTTTAAAGGTATCCGTTAGGCACATGAGCTTGTTTGGAGCTGTTACTTGCTTACTCGATAATCCCATGACCTTTGACTCGAAAGTCACAAACAAAAAAACAAGCTCTAGCTCAGAGCTGTTTACAAGTATACTCGTGCAGGGCTCTACCCAGCGGCGAAAACTGCCATTACAATATGGATTACGAATGCATTACTTCTCCTCTAGTAATTAGGAAACAATGGATTACAATATGCATTACTTGGTCATAGGCATGGCCGTCTTGTAATGTGGTCGGGACACAATCTGCATTACTAGTAATGGGAAAAGTATGCTAGGGCCGAATCACCTTCGGGTCTCCATTACGAATTCATAATACTTTTCCAAAATTGTAATGCAAAATGTGGACTAGAGAAAATTCAACATACAATTTGAAAAACGTAATGTGCGTTGTAATGCTGTTCATTTATGAAAAACAAAAATATTCCTTCCTCATGTAGGAATTGAACATGGGTATTACTGTATAATGGATGGAAAGGCTAACCGCTCGGCCAGTGTCTGTGCTTTTATTGGTTCGTTAAACTATAATCAAAATTAAGGTTGTCACTATTGAAGACCCGAAGCTCAAATGTGTCGGAGGGGAAACGAAAAAACGAACACATAGGCAAAATTTTGTAGGTGTGTTTGTAATTTTTGACGAAGGAAATCGTTAACGAACCAAAAAACGTAGTGATAGGAGCTCTGATTACAACTTCACTGACGAAAAACAGCGATTGTAATCGATTACATTTTCTACACCTGTAATGCATTTTTTCTCCAGACCCCATTCCCAATTTTGCCGCTGGGTATTATCTACTTTCAAGTTGAAACATACACACACATTGTGTGTATGTATTGTATTGTTCATGTATTGTAAGCAAATCAAAACATATCCAAATATACATATGTACAACCGTATTTGGTCAAGAGTTCGAATCTTAAGATTAATAGTTAACTTGGAGCTTGGCTTTGCTTGTGTAGGAATTTTCTACTTTCCTCCATTACGGAAATCACTATGGACGGCAGTCCATGTAGTGACGAAGCGCACCAGGAGAGTGTGCGAAGGCGACTACTATATATACACGAAGAAATGAAAATCTGCTGTGATAGTCCGATCGTAATGAGTAATACACCAAATTAAAGGTATTGCTAAAACTTAAAGGATTGCATACCAAGACCTCAAGAAAATCAATTGGTTTGGGAGGGAGAGCGGTGAAAGTGCAAAAGTGAAAATTTAGAAATTTGGATCTGTTGGGGCCGGTGGGGATAATTGGCCCCCCGGACTACGTTAGTTGTATTTCTACTGAAAATGCGCTTAATATGAGGGGTCAATCGGCACTCTGCAATAGAAAATGCCTGTGAAGGGAAAAAGGCTGGAATAGTTTGCTAGGGCGGGCCGAATGAGAAAATATTAGAAAGTCTATTTAATGACGAGTGTAATAATTTTTCGTCACAAATGTTGATATCAGAACTTTTGTATGTTCAAGGTGCGATCGTCACTAGTTTTTTACCTCGTTAAGAGGTGTTTTTATTGTATAAATAGGACTCTTACTTCTGCTACAAAATTAAAAATACTTTTTGAAAAATAAAACCTAAGCATTTGATCTACAGAACTGACTATTGATCGAAAATCATATTGATCGGAGCAGCAGTTTAAGTTTTTAAAATCCAAAACAAATTAAAACTTAAATTGCCGTTTTCCCCTCCCCTATTCCGCACAGCACTACCCCTCCCCTTTTCCACACAGCACTACCCCTCCCCCTCATCAGTTTTTTTGGCTGTTGCTCTCTCGGCCGTCGCTCTCTTGGCATCCGCTCTCTGGATTTCGCTCTCTCGGCAGGCTCCCACAAAATGCAACGCAATAACTTACAAAATCTAAATAAATTCGTCAAAAATACTTAAAAAAATGTTAAAAACTTGAAATTTTAAACATAAGCATTTGGGCCATAGAATAACTAATGATCCAAAAATCATCTTGATCGGAGCAGCGGTTTAGATTTTTAAAATCGAAAAGTTAATTTTAAATTTAGCCCCCAAATTATGGGGGATATCGAAATTTCTTTTAGATTTCCTTGATTAGGCCTTTTCAAAACCTAAAATTCTGCAAAATCCAAATTTCGAAATTCCAACCAATTTAGAAGTTAAGCATTAATTAATCTAATTTTTTTGCTCAAAATATGGATGTTGGAGCTGTTTGGGGCCTCTGGGGGACATATCGGACCTTAGTGGGCGCCTACGCCCCCAATGGAATACTGTGAAAAAATTTGGCTGCTCTAGCTCGTACGGTTTGGGCTGTGGTCGTATCCCCTTAAAAATCGGTCTTTAATTTTATAATCTTTTAGAGATTTTCCATTTAGTTTGGCTCATCTAATTAAAAATTTGCCTTATTGGGCCGTTGGTATTGTGGTACAATTTTGTTTTAACAATGGAAAGCCTGCCTAGTTTTTGTATGGTTTTTAGGCCACACGCTAATTGGGCAACTTTAATATCGCTCAATTTTACATTAATTTTTATTTAATATAAAAAAAATATGAATCGCAGTGCAATGAAAAAAATTATGCAACGCAGTGCATGGTAAAAAAAAATATGTGCTGGCTGCACAGGCTGGACTTCCTCGATGGTTATACCCGTTACTCGTAGAGTAAAAGGGTATATTGTATTCGTGCAAAAGTATGTAACAGCTAGAAGGAAGCATTTCCGACCCTATAAAGTATATATATTCTTGACCCTCTAGTGACCCTGACACTAGCCGAGTCGATATAGCCATGTCCGTCTGTCCGTCTGTCTGTCTGTCTGTATGAACGCTGAGATCTCGGAAACTATAAAAGCTAGAGGATTGGTATTTGGCATGAAGATTCTTGGAGTTCCTACGCAGCGCAAGTTTGTTTCCAGAAGGTGCCCTCTAACGCCCACAATAGCTTATATACGATTTTAAAAATTTAAATATTTCGGAAAAGTAAAAATGCAGTTTTGTTGTGCTTATCAATACCTATCGAAATATAGAAGAAATTTTTTAAATCGGACCATTCGTTAAAAAGTTATAGCTGATCAAAGTTTATATCTCCATCTCCCTCGCACTCCCTTTAGCCGAGTGACGGGTATTAGATAGTCGGGACATCAGCCCGACTATAGCGTTCTCTCTTGTTTTTTTTTATGTTGGGGCACCGGTGCTGGCTGCACAGGTGTACTCGCAATGGGGTGAGCACAGTGGTCCCTCACAGTCGTTTGGGCACTTCTTCGTCAATTTGGGAATTTTCTTTTTCTGTGGCGGAGGCAATTTCAGATTAGCTTTAGCGAGACTTTTAATTGCATGGTAGGTGGATGTGTGTGTGGCTGTGGTTTTTCTTTCACTTAATAAATTGTTTATATATCCATGTAATTTTACCGAATTGTTCCAATTTAATTTACTTCCGCTATTTAGTAGCTTCAGTAATTCAGCCCTTCTGGCTTTTAATTTTTCCCCCGCCATCAATAATAAGATAGGTTCCATGTAATGTTCCAATTCACTTATTTATTTAAGTTAGAGTTTTTCACAATTTATTTTGGTCTTTTAGGAGCAGCCGTTGTTGCCGCTCCGAGCTCGTAAGAGGTTCTTTTTGAGCCCAATTTACTTAGGAGGTAAAAAGGTCTAAGTCCCGTAGCAGCGGAGAGACGGCCTGTATATTCTTATATTCTAAAGTATATAGCTATGCTCACTTAGTCCGGAGCGCGGAGATATATGCACATGCATGAGGTCCGCTCGTGTTGCAATTATGCTGACACTTGCACTTTCAGCGTGCAGGCCAAGGCACAGCGAGTGGTTTGTATTTCGGGCATTTATGTTGATGACCGAGACCTTGAATTGTATAAACACAGTACTCTTGGTACAGTGGGTACTCGATATATATATTTGTCGCAGTTCTTGGAATTATTCAAATCATAGAAACCGTTGTCTTATTTGGCGGGTAACAAAGCTGATTCCATAATTCCTGGAAGGCGACCTATTCCTAGAATTCAAAGTATAGTTCTCTCTTGAGAGCGAGAGCGGAATATTAGCGAGACGGAGTTGCCAGATCGTTTGAAATGGCATAACCGTCGAGTGTGGCCCGGTTGCGCAAGAGCGAGAAAGGAATTGAGTGAGAGGGAAGATGAGCACGCAGGGAGAAGCGCTCCCGTTGCACAGACACTTCGATTTGAACTCTTGCCGCGATCGGGACTCGCTTCGCGAATTAAAATGAATAATACCGAAAATGTTAGTTCTCCGATATCAGAAGTGGGATCGGCCCTGCCCCAAGACAGTGCAAGTGTTATGGCTGCATTGGAGGCTCAGAATCGTGCGTTGATGGAACTTGTGAAAAAAATGAACACAACAAGTGGGCCGGTATCGGAAGTGAAAAATACTTCAATAATGTTGCCAAAATTCGATCCTGATAGTGCGGGCGCTGATGCAAGTGCATGGTGTAATACCGTCGAATTGATTTTCGCTGAGCACATGCTCACAGGGAGTGCTCTTGTCATGGCCCTAAGCAAAGCTATGCTAGGAAGTGCGTCACAGTGGTTAGCGCAAATTTGTTTCAGCGGCATGACCTGGCCGCAGTTCCAGGAATTGTTCGTGCAACGATTTGTCGGAATTGAGACCCCGGCTGCAACTTTGATGAACATTTTGAATGGGCGTCCTAACCCAGGAGAGAATATTCCTGAATACGGTAGCCGCCTTGTGACGTCTCTTATGTCTAAATTCAAATCGATAGAATTGGAAGAACTCGTCGTGTCCATCGTTTTGACACACCTTTCCAACTTGGATCCTCGCCTTTTGAAATCGATGTTTACGGGTACCGTTAAAACCCGCAACGATCTACAACAACAACTAAAGGCGCATGTGTATGCAAGGCGAAGCGAATCTGTGGGTGGCCACGAAGTCGATAGGAAGAAGATGAAGATGCCATCTCAAGTTAAGTGTCATCACTGTGGGCGAATTGGGCATAAAATCGCCGACTGTTTAAAACGGCGAAGTGAAGACCGAAACCGGACCAGCGTAGCTTCAGGACAAAAGCCTCGTCCACACAACAACAGGACATGCTTCAAATGCGGGGAGCTGGGACATTACGCTTCGGATTGCCCAAAGAATCGTCACAACCAACAAGAAGTCGACGCTGGGAAACGTGTGAACTTGGTGGTCATAGAACCTAAGGGCATACTTAAACAATTTGGTGAGTCCATTCCATTTTGTTTCGATTCTGGCGCTGAATGTTCTCTTGTAAAGGAAAGCGTAGCGGCGAAGTTACAAGGCAAACGTCTATCTGACTCAGTGGTTTTAAGGGGTATTGGATGTGAGCCTGTATGGAGTACAACGCAGATCCTCTGTAATGTTAATATTAACGAACATTTTGTAGAAATAATGCTTCATGTTGTATTGGATAAGTTTCTTAATTTTGATATTCTCATTGGACGAGATATTTTAAGTCAAGGCTTTGGTGTTGTAATCGAAGCAAATAAATTCGAAATTTATAAATCGAAAATTGTGCAAGCGCTGTCGTACGATTCAAGTTTGATAAATCGTTTCAATTTCAATAATGATTTAAGTGGGTTAGAAAAAGAGAGATTAACCGAAATATTGAGAAAATATTCTAAGTCGTTCATTGAAGGCATTCCACACACACGAGTAACAACAGGTCTACTTAGTATACGTCTTAGTGATCCGCATAAAACTGTTCAGCGTCGCCCATATAGGCTAGGTGAAGAAGAAAAGGCCAATGTAAGACGAATGATAGACGAATTGTTGTCCGCCAAAGTTATACGCCCGAGTAGTTCCCCCTTTGCTAGCCCGATGATGCTGGTCAAAAAGAAGAATGGTACAGATCGCTTATGCGTTGACTACAGGGAATTAAACTCAAATACCGTGGCGGATAAATATCCTTTACCACTCATTTCTGATCAAATAGCTCGTATGCGGGGAGCCATGTTCTTTTCATGTTTAGATATGGCGAGTGGCTTTTATCAAATTCCAATTAGCCCTGACTCGATCGAACGTACGGCATTTGTAACGCCCGAGGGGCAGTATGAATTCCTCGCAATGCCTTTTGGGCTAAAAAACGCGCCATCAGTATTTCAACGCGCCATAATGAAGGCGTTGGGATCGCTAGCCCATTCATTTGTCATCGTTTACATTGATGACGTTTTGATAGCCGCAGAAACAAAAGAACAGGCAATGGAAAGACTAGATCAAGTTCTTCAAATCTTAATGGAAGCAGGTTTCTCCTTTAATATAAACAAGTGTACGTTCCTGACCCAGAAAATCGACTATTTAGGCTATGAAGTTAGTGCGGGAGAAATTCGACCAAACAGTCGAAAAATAAAAGCACTTGTAGAACTACCTCCTCCGCAAACGGTACCTCAGTTAAGACAATTTATCGGTTTAGCTTCCTACTTTCGCCAATTCGTTCCAAAATTCTCAGAAATGTTAAAACCATTGTTTCTATTAACTTCCCAAAAATGCAAGGAATTGGCTTGGCAAAGCGAACATGAAACACTGAGGCAGAAAGTAATAGCAATTTTAACTAGTACACCAGTATTGACTATTTTTGATCCCAAACACCCAGTAGAGTTGCACACAGATGCAAGTATGATTGGTTACGGGGCCATTTTGTTACACAGGATAGACAAGAAGCCGCATGTCATCGAGTACTTTAGCAAATGTACAACGCCAGTGGAGTCAAAATATCATTCGTACGAATTAGAAACCCTTGCTGTTGTAAATGCAGTAAAGCACTTTAGGCATTATCTACAAGGTCTAGAATTTGTCATCTTTACAGACTGCGATTCATTAAGAGCAAGTCGTTCCAAAGCAACATTGACACCTAGAGTACATCGGTGGTGGGGGTACTTGCAAGCCTTCCAATTTCGCATTGAGTATAGGAAAGGGGAGAGAATGGCACATGCTGATTTTTTAAGCCGTAATCCACTTCCCGCTGAAAAAAATACACAATTAGAAAAGGTAGTTGAAAAGCGAGTTAATCTGACGGAGGTCTCTGACAATTGGTTACTTGCTGAGCAGCAACGCGACCCAGAAGTATCGGAAATAATTGAAAAATTACAAAATGATGAGTCGGAGGAAGAACTACTTAAAACTTACGAGTTGAGGAGGGGCATGCTTCATCGAAAAATTCAACGAAACTTACCCGTAATACCCAGAGCTTACAGATGGGCTGTAATAAACCATGTACACGAAGCTGTAATGCACTTAGGTTGGGAAAAGACATTAGACAAAGTATATGCGCACTATTGGTTCGCCAATATGTCAAAATATGTAAGGCGTTTTGTGGAAAATTGTATTACTTAGGAAAAGTACAGGCAGAGCTCCATCCAATTCCAAAAGTTGCTATTCCCTGGCATACTTTGCACATCGACATTACAGGAAAGCTGAGCGGCAAGAACGATCAAAAGGAATACGTAATTGTTATTATAGATGCTTTTACAAAATTCGTATACTTGCATCATACGTTGAACTTAGACACAGGAAACTGTATAAATGCCATGAAAACTGTTGTGTCGTTGTTTGGTTTGCCTATGCGTGTAATCGCCGATCAGGGTAGGTCTTTCGCCAGTTCAGGGTTTCGAGAGTTTTGTACTTCGCAAAAGATTGATCTTCATTTGATTGCTACAGGTGTCAGTCGTGCTAACGGGCAGGTTGAGCGAGTTATGGGGACACTTAAAAGTATGCTAACTGCAGTCGAAACGAGTCAACGGTCCTGGCAAGACGCGCTACTAGAAGTCCAATTAGCCGTGAACAGTACAGCAAATCGAGTGACCAAAATAAGCCCCTTGGAGTTGATGATCGGCAGGGAGGGTAGACCATTTGGTTTGTTGCCCATCACTGAAGATGAGGAAGTAGTAGACAGGGATAAAGTTAGGGTGCAGGCCAAGGAAAATATTGATCGTAACGCACAGTATGAAAAAAAAGGTTCGATAAAACAAAGGCTAAAATTGTAAAGCACCAGGTTGGTGACTATGTTTTAATAAAAAATGAAGAGAGAAACCAAACAAAACTTGATCCGAAATTTAAGGGTCCCTTTGAAATAATTGAAGTTTTAGAGGGTGACCGATATAAGTTAAAGTCTTTAACAAGTAAGCGTCAATATAAGTATGCACATGAACACCTGCGTTCCTTGCCGAATATAGAAGTACTGGCAGAGATTGATCAAGAATTTGATAATGCAATTGTTGAAGATGTTCAGACCCAAAGTGGGCAAAATGAAATGTAAGAATGTTGTATGTAAGGCTGCACCGAGTTCCTGTGTGGATGTACGGCGGGAGTCTGTGTAATGCTGCACCATGATCCTGTGTGGATGCTTGGCGGGAGCTCATGTGAGGCTGAACCATGATACTCTGTTGATGCATGGCGGGAGTCAGGAGGACGAGTTAGTTTTGAAAGTCCAATTGGAAAGTAAGAAAAAAATGTGAAAAGACGACATGATCAAAAAGTTATCAAGAATGTTTTGAATGTACCCTTATGAAAACGAATAATTCGAATAATTTAAGTTGAAGTTTCTGTTAATAAATGAGTGAAAAGCGTAGCACTTAGATGCTTATTATTATTAGTAATGCTTATTGGGTTGTAAACATCATACACGAGGACGTGTGCCTGTCAGGAAGGCCGTGTCGCAGTTCTTGGAATTATTCAAATCATAGAAACCGTTGTCTTATTTGGCGGGTAACAAAGCTGATTCCATAATTCCTGGAAGGCGACCTATTCCTAGAATTCAAAGTATAGTTCTCTCTTGAGAGCGAGAGCGGAATATTAGCGAGACGGAGTTGCCAGATCGTTTGAAATGGCATAACCGTCGAGTGTGGCCCGGTTGCGCAAGAGCGAGAAAGGAATTGAGTGAGAGGGAAGATGGGCACGCAGGGAGAAGCGCTCCCGTTGCACAGACACTTCGATTTGAACTCTTGCCGCGATCGGGACTCACTTCGCGAATTAAAATGAATAATAACGAAAATGTTAGTTCTCCGATATATTTAATATGTGTGCATACTACATACGACTTAATGCAAAGTGCGCCAGCAGAACATACATACATACATATGTGGAGGCCGTGACGTCACATACGCACAAACAAATTGAAAAATATTGGGGACTTGGTTAAGGAGGCTGAGTTTCCAAAAAATTTAAATGCAGTTAGTTGCGGCTATGCCATAAGATTATGATCATAATTATATTAGTTTAGATTTGCTCTTGCTCTACTGGTTTTTGGATTGCCTCCAATGCCCTCGATACGTAAAGAAGTTCCATGAAGTTTCAGTGATAGTACAGAAACCATTCGTTCGGAAATCAGATTTATTTGTGATCCTGAATCTAGCAGCGCTCTGAAGGTAGCAACTTGACCATTGCTAGCCTTCACTGATACTTTGAATGTGGCCAGCAAGTTATAATTCTTGTTGTTTGCTGCACCTACAGTAGTTGAATGTTGATTGGATGATGTACCTAATGTGGTTTCCAGATGCAACAAAGTATGATGTTTCTTGTCGCACTTAAAACACGGGCGACCTCGGCAATCCTTTGCCTTGTGGTCATTGCTGAAGCAGTTGACACACAGTCTTTGTTTTTGTACCCAATTAACTCGTTCGGGTATTGTTTTGCTGCGGAAGTCATCGCATTTATAGAGCCAGTGATTCCTTTTGCAAAATTGACAGCATGGTCCTTTTCCAGTGCTGGCTGATGAGCATGTTGGACCCTTCTGATCCTTTCTTGATTGTTGTCCCTTTTCTCCTGTCCCAAGAACTCGGATGCGCTGGTCCAAAAAGCTGAGCAGTGTGTCGAGACCCTGTCTCGGAACCCATCTAACGACTGCTCGTATAGTGCTTTGCTAGCAAGATCCAATTTTTGCTTGTTGATGGCAATCAATATTGTATCCCAACTTGATACATCGATGCCCAGTCCCTTTAATGATGCTAGAGACTCGATAGTTGTAATGTCTTTTAATGACCTTGGATCGTCGCTAACTGTATTTTGATGCAGGAAGCGATTGAGAATCGTGTCTGCCTCATGTCGGGGATTGTTGTAGGAATCAACTAATATACCCCAGGCGCTGAGGTAATTTTCTTCCTTAGGTTCGATGTGTCTTATCAATCTTTCAGCCTCTCCTGTTACGGTGGTTTTTAGGTACCACATTTTTCTTACCGTCGGCGAGTCCATTTGAGTAGATCCCCATCGAATTTGGGGATGCTGACTCTGGGCAAATGCATATGGGCACTTCCATATTGTCGCTCGGGACATTTGCACACCTTTTCAGTCGAAAAAAAATTTTAAAAAATCTATTTAAATTTAATAATGGGTTTAACTTTTCACTCTTCCCAAGCTCTATTTTGTGTAAAAATCATTTTTTGTATGACTTTTAGTTTTTAAGATCGTTAAAAAACGGCCGTATTCGCTCGGGACAAAAATAGAAGTGGATTTTGCGGGAGTACGTTCAACGGCATATTTTAGCGAATGCTGATGGAATATTTTAATGTGACTTTTTGTAGAATGTTGTCGAATCATGTCGCTGTGAAATGGTATTGGTTTTACTCAAAAATAGTTAGCAATTTTCTTTTTATGAAGATCCAAACATATTCGCTCGGGACATGTCGCTCGTTTTGCAAATTGGATATCTTTACCCCAAGCCTTTAATTGCTGGCTGTTTTGCTTTTAATTTAATAGTTTAACATGTAAATGAGGCATTCAGTACAGAAATCTGTCACAAATTGGCATTTCTATAGGATAATTTAACAACAGAAGATAGGTCCAAAAAATATTAAAAAAATGGCCAAAAACGAACTTTTGCGTACATTAATTGTATTAGTCATAAAAATAATCAAAGTAGTCTCCAATTTTTAAGTTAAGCTGAGGATCAAACTAATTAGAAACTAATATTGGGGCAAAACCATGTGGTAAGATGTTTTATTCAAGTTTTAAGGTTTTTGGCTTGGTGGACTTTTTCGTGGATGTGCCCATATCTTCGTTGCTGGAAGAGTTTGATTTTGCCCCTAAGATAACTTGAATTTCCTTTTCAAGTTTTAGGAAGGATTTCATGTCATATCCTCCCGTGCTTGGATCATCAAATTCTTCATATACGGAGAAATGGATCTCTTGAATTTGCGCCAAAGTGATTTTATCAAATCACTTGTTATGGTCTTTCCCGTTTCTGAATACTCTCTCAGAGCGCGCTTAATTGAATCTGATATTGCCTTTTGTCGACGACATGCTGATATCTGGGACTCTATCATGGGCTGCTGAATGCTTGCAGGGTCTGGATTTACCTCGGCTTGGCTTGTTGACTGTTCCATGCCGTCCCGTATAATAGCTCGATATTTGTCGTATGACTCACAACCGTCGTTGTAGAACTTCATGTATTCCGTAGTTCTATATTTTTGAGGAATCTTGAGATCATTCCTTGTAAATCGACTCCAAGCGTCATCGAGTGCGGTTAATCTGGTTTGATAATAATTTCGACCTGATTTTCTCACCGATGAATCTTTTTTGAAGTTGATAATAAATTTGGAGATTTCTTGACCGATATTTTCTTGCACGTCTAGTGCGTCACTCATATGTATTACCTTGTGTTTAAAAACTTCTGACCCGTTGGGAGTGTTTTATTTGCTTGTATAGCTGGATACGCTCCCATTCGCAAACGAATTGGTCAAAGAAGCTTTTAACACTTATGAATAATTTGGATTAATTTGATGATAGGAACTGTGGTGCTGAATTCTCGTATTCTGAGAATGTTTGATTCTGGTTTCAATGTGTCGCCTGTTGACAACTTTGAGAATGTGTCCGGGATTGGATGATTTAAATCCGTCTACCGGGATCACAAACAATTTTATCAAATCGTTGACGGAGCTGGTCGACTTGTTGACCAGTCTTCCAACTTCCTGAGTCGGTGGCGCTCAGGTGTCCTTAATCTGTCGCCTTGTTGACGACTTGGGCAAAAGGACTCGTATGGAAGATATCTCCAACGTTGTGTTCTAGGGTGTGATCTCTTGGTGAGATCACGTCGGGGTCACCAAAATGTTTATTGATTGGCTTAGATGCCTGGCATACAGTACATAAAGTGTCTGTCTAAAGTCGTCGCAACTAGAACTTGAACTAGTTGGACTAAGGGCCGTTTTCTCGTCCGTACTTTAGTTTGCCTGCCGGGACAACGGAGCGATAAACAAAAAATGGTTTACTCGTCCTTATGTTAGCGCAGGTAGCGACAAATTTTGTCTCGGTGCTTCATCCACCGTGCCAAATTTGTGCGGTTGGATTTCTGCGCAAGTGTTGCCAGACATTTGAGCGTTGTCAATCTGGTTCCACTCTTCATTCGAAAACAGCTGATTCTATTTACAGTTAAATATAAATCAAAATTTTGTTCTTCTTCCCAAAATGAAAATTTAATTCTGTTTGTCAGTTTGTCAGTTTGTCCAAAACATGTTTTTTAAGTTCTGAAAATTTGATATGACGTTCATCACATCGATATAAAAAACTTTTGTTCTACCACTTTTGGAAAAACCCGCTAGTTTAGCGGGAAAACAGCTATAAATAGCTAAAATTGTGCTGCATCTCGTTTGAAAGGTATTTTTAAATGCTATAAACGCTTTCTATATGCAATTTGTGTAAATGTAATAGTTAAAAAGATATGAACAAAAGACAATTTTTTAAGCTTTTTTTTAATTTTTTCAAAAACGGCTCTCACGATTTTCTTTAAAACTTTAAACTGTATAGCCCTTGAGATTCCTTAAATTTTGGTATATAACACATTACTGTAAAAAGTCACGTTTAAAAGTTATTTAGAAACGAAAATCGCCACTTTTGCCAGATCAAAACAACTTACGCTGCCTTAGCATTGAATTTAGTATGTGCGTATGCAAACTGTATTTTAGGGTCATGGAATCAATTCAATTGTTTTAAGGAATTCCAAATAGGAAACTTTTGTTTTACGACATTTGGAAAAACCCGCTGCTTTAGCGGGAAAAAGCTAAAAATAGCTAAATTTCTTTAGTTCGTAAGTTGTACACTACTGAAGCTACAGACATGTGCTATACCTCGTTTAAAAGGTATTTTGAAATACTTAAACGCCTTTTTAACTTAATTTGTTTAAATACAATGGCTTACAAATTATGATTGACCAATTTAAATTTAAATGTATATATTAGCTCCTATGAGAGCCAATGTAAACAAACAAAAACTTCTGATATCAAATAAAAACACCTCTTAACGAGATAAAAAACTAGTGACGATCGCACCTTGAACATTCAAAAGTTCTGATATCAACATTTGTGACGAAAAATTATTACACTCGTCATTAAAGAGACTTTCTAATATTTTCTCATTCGGCACTCTGCAATAGAAAATGCCTGTGAAAGGAAAAAGGCTGGAATAGTTTGCTAGGGCGGGCCGAATGAGAAAATATTAGAAAGTCTATTTAATGACGAGTGTAATAATTTTTCGTCACAAATGTTGATATCAGAACTTTTGTATGTTCAAGGTGCGATCGTCACTAGTTTTTTACCTCGTTAAGAGGTGTTTTTATTGTATTAAATAGGACTCTTACTTCTGCTACAAAATTAAAAATACTTTTTGAAAAATAAAACCTAAGCATTTGATCCACAGAACTGACTATTGATCGAAAATTTTTTTTTAGCCCCCAAATTATGGGGGATATCGAAATTTCTTTTAGATTTCCAATTAGGCCTTTTCAAAACCTAAAATTCTGCAAAATCCAAATTTCGTAATTCCAACCAATTTAGAAGTTAAGCATTAATTAATCTAATTTTTTTTGCTCAAAATATGGATGTTGGAGCTGTTTGGGGCCTCTGGGGGACATATCGGACCTTAGTGGGCGCCTACGCCCCCAATGGAATACTGTGAAAAAATTTGGCTGCTCTAGCTCTTACGGTTTGGGCTGTGGTCGTATCCCCTTAAAAATCGGTCTTTAATTTTATAATCTTTTAGAGATTTTCCATTTAGTTTGGCTCATCTAATTAAAAATTTGCCTTATTGGGCCGTTGGTATTGTGGTACAATTTTGTTTTAACAATGGAAAGCCTGCCTAGTTATACCCGTTACTCGTAGAGTAAAAGGGTATATTGTATTCGTGCAAAAGTATGTAACAGCTAGAAGGAAGCGTTTCCGACCCCATAAAGTATATATATTCTTGATCAGGATCACTAGCCGAGTCGATCTAGCCATGTCCGTCTGTCCGTCTGTCCGTCTGTCTGTCTGTATGAACGCTGTGATCTCGGAAACTACGAAAGCTAGAAAGTTGGGATTACCAACACATATTGGGCTTCCTACGCAGCGCAAGTTTATTTCAGCCGAGCGCCACGCCCCCTCTAACGCATAAACTATACTTAAATGTGTCTGGCGCCCACATTTTTAAAGATTTTGGATAAGTATAAATGCAATTCTATTGTGTTTAGTTATACCTATCGAAATGTAGAAGAAATTTTTTAAATCGGACCATTTGTTAAAAAGTTAGGCCTGATCAAAGTTTATACATATCTCCATCTCCCTCGCACTCCCTTTAGCCGAGTGACGGGTATTAGATAGTCGGGACACCAACCCGACTATAGCGTTCTCTCTTGTTTTTGTATGGTTTTTAGGCCACACGCTAATTGGGCAACTTTAATATCGCTCAATTTTACATTAATTTTTATTTAATATAAAAAAAATATGAATCGCAGTGCAATGAAAAAAATTATGCAACGCAGTGCATGGTAAAAAAAAATATGCGATCTATGAAGCGCTGTCGGCTCACTTCTCCTTTGTCTCGTTTGATTGACAAGACGTGGCCGGTGCTGGCTGCACAGGCTGGACTTCCTCGATGGTTATACCCGTTACTCGTAGAGTAAAAGGGTATATTGTATTCGTGCAAAAGTATGTAACAGCTAGAAGGAAGCATTTCCGACCCTATAAAGTATATATATTCTTGACCCTCTAGTGACCCTGACACTAGCCGAGTCGATATAGCCATGTCCGTCTGTCCGTCTGTCTGTCTGTCTGTATGAACGCTGAGATCTCGGAAACTATAAAAGCTAGAGGATTGGTATTTGGCATGAAGATTCTTGGAGTTCCTACGCAGCGCAAGTTTGTTTCCAGAAGGTGCCCTCTAACGCCCACAATAGCTTATATACGATTTTAAAAATTTAAATATTTCGGAAAAGTAAAAATGCAGTTTTGTTTGTGCTTATCAATACCTATCGAAATATAGAAGAAATTTTTTTAATCGGACCATTCGTTAAAAAGTTATAGCTGATCAAAGTTTATATCTCCATCTCCCTCGCACTCCCTTTAGCCGAGTGACGGGTATTAGATAGTCGGGACATCAACCCGACTATAGCGTTCTCTCTTGTTTTTTTTTATGTTGGGGCACCGGTGCTGGCTGCACAGGTGTACTCGCAATGGGGCGAGCACAGTGGTCCCTCACAGTCGTTTGGGAACTTCTTCGTCAATTTGGGAATTTTCTTTTTCTGTGGCGGAGGCAATTTCAGATTAGCTTTAGCGAGACTTTTAATTGCATGGTAGGTAGATGTGTGTGTGGCTGTGGTTTTTCTTTCACTTAATAAATTTTTTATATATCCAAGTTCGGCATGTAATTTTACCGAATTGTTCCAATTTAATTTACTTCCGCTATTTAGTAGCTTCATTAATTCAGCCCTTCTGGCTTTTAATTTTTCCCCCGCCACAATAATAAGATAGGTTCCATGTAATGTTCCAATTCACTTATTTATTTATTTATTTAAGTTGGAGTTTTTCACAATTTATTTTGGTCTTTTAGGAGCAGCCGTTGTTGCCGCTCCGAGCTCGTAAGAGGTTCTTTTTGAGCCCAATTTACTTAGGAGGTAAAAAGGTCTAAGTCCCGTAGCAGCGGAGAGACGGCCTGTATATTCTTATATTCTAAAGTATATAGCTATGCTCACTTAGTCCGGAGCGCGGAGATATATGCACATGCATGAGGTCCGCTCGTGTTGCAATTATGCTGACACTTGCACTTTCAGCGTGCAGGCCAATTTTCTCATTCGGCACTCTGCAATAGAAAATGCCTGTGAAAGGAAAAAGGCTGGAATAGTTTGCTAGGGCGGGCCGAATGAGAAAATATTAGAAAGTCTATTTAATGACGAGTGTAATAATTTTTCGTCACAAATGTTGATATCAGAACTTTTGTATGTTCAAGGTGCGATCGTCACTAGTTTTTTACCTCGTTAAGAGGTGTTTTTATTGTATTAAATAGGACTCTTACTTCTGCTACAAAATTAAAAATACTTTTTGAAAAATAAAACCTAAGCATTTGATCCACAGAACTGACTATTGATCGAAAATTTTTTTTAGCCCCCAAATTATGGGGGATATCGAAATTTCTTTTAGATTTCCAATTAGGCCTTTTCAAAACCTAAAATTCTGCAAAATCCAAATTTCGTAATTCCAACCAATTTAGAAGTTAACCATAATTAATCTAATTTTGTTTGCTCAAAATATGGATGTTGGAGCTGTTTGGGGCCTCTGGGGGACATATCGGACCTTAGTGGGCGCCTACGCCCCCAATGGAATACTGTGAAAAAATTTGGCTGCTCTAGCTCTTACGGTTTGGGCTGTGGTCGTATCCCCTTAAAAATCGGTCTTTAATTTTATAATCTTTTAGAGATTTTCCATTTAGTTTGGCTCATCTAATTAAAAATTTGCCTTATTGGGCCGTTGGTATTGTGGTACAATTTTGTTTTAACAATGGAAAGCCTGCCTAGTTATACCCGTTACTCGTAGAGTAAAAGGGTATATTGTATTCGTGCAAAAGTATGTAACAGCTAGAAGGAAGCGTTTCCGACCCCATAAAGTATATATATTCTTGATCAGGATCACTAGCCGAGTCGATCTTGCCATGTCCGTCTGTCCGTCTGTCTGTCTGTATGAACGCTGTGATCTCGGAAACTACGAAAGCTAGAAAGTTGGGATTACCAACACATATTGGGCTTCCTACGCAGCGCAAGTTTATTTCAGCCGAGCGCCACGCCCCCTCTAACGCCCACAATCACCCATAATCGCCCACAAACTATACTTAAATGTGTCTGGCGCCCACATTTTTAAAGATTTTGGATAAGTATAAATGCAATTCTATTGTGTTTAGTTATACCTATCGAAATGTAGAAGAAATTTTTTAAATCGGACCATTTGTTAAAAAGTTAGGCCTGATCAAAGTTTATACATATCTCCATCTCCCTCGCACTCCCTTTAGCCGAGTGACGGGTATTAGATAGTCGGGACACCAACCCGACTATAGCGTTCTCTCTTGTTTTTGTATGGTTTTTAGGCCACACGCTAATTGGGCAACTTTAATATCACTCAATTTTACATTAATTTTTATTTAATATAAAAAAAATATGAATCGCAGTGCAATGAAAAAAATTATGCAACGCAGTGCATGGTAAAAAAAAATATGCGATCTATGAAGCGCTGTCGGCTCACTTCTCCTTTGTCTCGTTTGATTGACAAGACGTGGCCGGTGCTGGCTGCACAGGCTGGACTTCCTCGATGGTTATACCCGTTACTCGTAGAGTAAAAGGGTATATTGTATTCGTGCAAAAGTATGTAACAGCTAGAAGGAAGCATTTCCGACCCTATAAAGTATATATATTCTTGACCCTCTAGTGACCCTGACACTAGCCGAGTCGATATAGCCATGTCCGTCTGTCCGTCTGTCTGTCTGTCTGTATGAACGCTGAGATCTCGGAAACTATAAAAGCTAGAGGATTGGTATTTGGCATGAAGATTCTTGGAGTTCCTACGCAGCGCAAGTTTGTTTCCAGAAGGTGCCCTCTAACGCCCACAATAGCTTATATACGATTTTAAAAATTTAAATATTTCGGAAAAGTAAAAATGCAGTTTTGTTTGTGCTTATCAATACCTATCGAAATATAGAAGAAATTTTTTTAATCGGACCATTCGTTAAAAAGTTATAGCTGATCAAAGTTTATATCTCCATCTCCCTCGCACTCCCTTTAGCCGAGTGACGGGTATTAGATAGTCGGGACATCAACCCGACTATAGCGTTCTCTCTTGTTTTTTTTTATGTTGGGGCACCGGTGCTGGCTGCACAGGTGTACTCGCAATGGGGCGAGCACAGTGGTCCCTCACAGTCGTTTGGGAACTTCTTCGTCAATTTGGGAATTTTCTTTTTCTGTGGCGGAGGCAATTTCAGATTAGCTTTAGCGAGACTTTTAATTGCATGGTAGGTAGATGTGTGTGTGGCTGTGGTTTTTCTTTCACTTAATAAATTTTTTATATATCCAAGTTCGGCATGTAATTTTACCGAATTGTTCCAATTTAATTTACTTCCGCTATTTAGTAGCTTCATTAATTCAGCCCTTCTGGCTTTTAATTTTTCCCCCGCCACAATAATAAGATAGGTTCCATGTAATGTTCCAATTCACTTATTTATTTATTTATTTAAGTTGGAGTTTTTCACAATTTATTTTGGTCTTTTAGGAGCAGCCGTTGTTGCCGCTCCGAGCTCGTAAGAGGTTCTTTTTGAGCCCAATTTACTTAGGAGGTAAAAAGGTCTAAGTCCCGTAGCAGCGGAGAGACGGCCTGTATATTCTTATATTCTAAAGTATATAGCTATGCTCACTTAGTCCGGAGCGCGGAGATATATGCACATGCATGAGGTCCGCTCGTGTTGCAATTATGCTGACACTTGCACTTTCAGCGTGCAGGCCAATTTTCTCATTCGGCACTCTGCAATAGAAAATGCCTGTGAAGGGAAAAAGGCTGGAATAGTTTGCTAGGGCGGGCCGAATGAGAAAATATTAGAAAGTCTATTTAAAGACGAGTGTAATAATTTTTCGTCACAAATGTTGATATCAGAACTTTTGTATGTTCAAGGTGCGATCGTCACTAGTTTTTTACCTCGTTAAGAGGTGTTTTTATTGTATTAAATAGGACTCTTACTTCTGCTACAAAATTAAAAATACTTTTTGAAAAATAAAACCTAAGCATTTGATCCACAGAACTGACTATTGATCGAAAATTTTTTTTTAGCCCCCAAATTATGGGGGATATCGAAATTTCTTTTAGATTTCCAATTAGGCCTTTTCAAAACCTAAAATTCTGCAAAATCCAAATTTCGTAATTCCAACCAATTTAGAAGTTAACCATAATTAATCTAATTTTTTTTGCTCAAAATATGGATGTTGGAGCTGTTTGGGGCCTCTGGGGGACATATCGGACCTTAGTGGGCGCCTACGCCCCCAATGGAATACTGTGAAAAAATTTGGCTGCTCTAGCTCTTACGGTTTGGGCTGTGGTCGTATCCCCTTAAAAATCGGTCTTTCATTTTATAATCTTTTAGAGATTTTTCATTTGGTTTGGCTCATCTAATTAAAAATTTGCCTTATTGGGCCGTAGGTATTGTGGTAAAATTTTTTTCACAGTATTCCATTGGGGGCGTAGGCGCCCACTAAGGTCCGATATGTCCCCCAGAGGCCCCAAACAGCTCCAACATCCATATTTTGAGCAAAAAAAATTAGATTAATTATGGTTAACATAATTTTTTTCATTGCACTGCGATTCATATTTTTTTTATATTAAATAAAAATTAATGTAAAATTGAGCGATATTAAAGTTGCCCAATTAGCGTGTGGCCTAAAACCCATACAAAAACTAGGCAGGCTTTCCATTGTTAAAACAAAATTTTACCACAATACCTACGGCCCAATAAGGCAAATTTTTAATTAGATGAGCCAAACCAAATGAAAAATCTCTAAAAGATTATAAAATGAAAGACCGATTTTTAAGGGGATACGACCACAGCCCAAACCGTAAGAGCTAGAGCAGCCAAATTTTTTCACAGTATTCCATTGGGGGCGTAGGCGCCCACTAAGGTCCGATATGTCCCCCAGAGGCCCCAAACAGCTCCAACATCCATATTTTGAGCAAAAAAAATTAGATTAATTATGGTTAACTTAATTTTTTTCATTGCACTGCGATTCATATTTTTTTTATATTAAAACATATCGGACCTTAGTGGGCGCCTACGCCCCCAATGGAATACTGTGAAAAAATTTGGCTGCTCTAGCTCTTACGGTTTGGGCTGTGGTCGTATCCCCTTAAAAATCGGTCTTTCATTTTATAATCTTTTAGAGATTTTTCATTTGGTTTGGCTCATCTAATTAAAAATTTGCCTTATTGGGCCGTAGGTATTGTGGTAAAATTTTGTTTTAACAATGGAAAGCCTGCCTAGTTTTTGTATGGGTTTTAGGCCACACGCTAATTGGGCAACTTTAATATCGCTCAATTTTACATTAATTTTTATTTAATATAAAAAAAATATGAATCGCAGTGCAATGAAAAAAATTATGCATCGCAGTGCATGGTAAAAAAAAATATGCGATCTATGAAGCGCTGTCGGCTCACTTCTCCTTTGTCTCGTTTGATTGACAAGACGTGGCCGGTGCTGGCTGCACAGGCTGGACTTCCTCAATGGTTATACCCGTTACTCGTAGAGTAAAAGGGTATATTGTATTCGTGCAAAAGTATGTAACAGCTAGAAGGAAGCATTTCCGACCCTATAAAGTATATATATTCTTGACCCTCTAGTGACCCTGACACTAGCCGAGTCGATATAGCCATGTCCGTCTGTCCGTCTGTCTGTCTGTCTGTCTGTATGAACGCTGAGATCTCGGAAACTATAAAAGCTAGAGGATTGGTATTTGGCATGAAGATTCTTGGAGTTCCTACGCAGCGCAAGTTTGTTTCCTGAAGGTGCCCTCTAACGCCCACAATAGCTTATATACGATTTTAAAAATTTAAATATTTCGGAAAAGTAAAAATGCAGTTTTGTTGTGCTTATCAATACCTATCGAAATATAGAAGAAATTTTTTAAATCGGACCATTCGTTAAAAAGTTATAGCTGATCAAAGTTTATATCTCCATCTCCCTCGCACTCCCTTTAGCCGAGTGACGGGTATTAGATAGTCGGGACATCAACCCGACTATAGCGTTCTCTCTTGTTTTTTTTTATGTTGGGGTACCGGTTCTGGCTGCACAGGTGTACTCGCAATGGGGTGAGCACAGTGGTCCCTCACAGTCGTATGGGCACTTCTTCGTCAATTTGGGAATTTTCTTTTTCTGTGGCGGAGGCAATTTCAGATTAGCTTTAGCGAGACTTTTAATTGCATGGTAGGTGGATGTGTGTGTGGCTGTGGTTTTTCTTTCACTTAATAAATTTTTTATATATCCAAGTTCGGCATGTAATTTTACCGAATTGTTCCAATTTAATTTACTTCCGCTATTTAGTAGCTTCAGTAATTCAGCCCTTCTGGCTTTTAATTTTTCCCCCGCCATCAATAATAAGATAGGTTCCATGTAATGTTCCAATTCACTTATTTATTTAAGTTAGAGTTTTTCACAATTTATTTTGGTCTTTTAGGAGCAGCCGTTGTTGCCGCTCCGAGCTCGTAAGAGGTTCTTTTTGAGCCCAATTTACTTAGGAGGTAAAAAGGTCTAAGTCCCGTAGCAGCGGAGAGACGGCCTGTATATTCTTATATTCTAAAGTATATAGCTATGCTTACTTAGTCCGGAGCGCGGAGATATATGCACATGCATGAGGTCCGCTCGTGTTGCAATTATGCTGACACTTGCACTTTCAGCGTGCAGGCCAAGGCACAGCGAGCGGTTTGTATTTCGGGCATTTATGTTGATGACCGAGACCTTGAATTGTATAAACACAGTACTCTTGGTACAGTGGGTGCTCGATATATATATTTAATATGTGTGCATACTACATACGACTTAATGCAAAGTGCGCCAGCAGAACATACATACATACATATGTGGAGGCCGTGACGTCACATACGCACAAACAAATTGAAAAATATTGGGGACTTGGTTAAGGAGGCTGAGTTTCCAAAAAATTTAAATGCAGTTAGTTGCGGCTATGCCATAAGATTAGGATCATAATTTTTTTAAACCATTTTAACATCATTTATAACAGAGAAATGGCAAAAGAAAGAATTAAAAAAAAACGAGTCGAATTTTGGGGCACTTTGGGGTCGTTTATTGTTTTAATTTGTACCTCACACACGTCTCCTAATTATTTCAGAATTATGTTGATTTTTCTAGATTTTTATGTCAATCCGCTCTGGTAGGAATTTGCCACAGACCCCTTTTTTATTGATCCAATTATATTAGTTTAGATTTGCTCTTGCTCTACTGGTTTTTGGATTGCCTCCAATACCCTCGATACGTAAAGAAGTTCCATGAAGTTTCAGTGATAGTACAGAAGCCATTCGTTCGGAAATCAGATTAATTTGTGTTCCTGAATCTAGCAGCGCTCTGAAGGTAGCAACTTGACCATTGCTAGCCTTCACTGATACTTTGAATGTGGCCAGCAAGTTATAATTCTTGTTGTTTGCTGCACCAACAGTAGTTGAATGTTGATTGGATGATGTACCTAATGTGGTTTCCAGATGCAACAAAGTATGATGTTTCTTGTCGCACTTAAAACACGGGCGACCTCGGCAATCCTTTGCCTTGTGGTCATTGCTGAAGCAGTTGACACACAGTCTTTGTTTTTGTACCCAATTAACTCGTTCGGGTATTGTTTTGCTGCGGAAGTCATCGCATTTATAGAGCCAGTGATTCCTTTTGCAAAATTGACAGCATGGTCCTTTTCCAGTGCTGGCTGATGAGCATGTTGGACCCTTCTGATCCTTTCTTGATTGTTGTCCCTTTTCTCCTGTTCCAAGAACTCGGATGCGCTGGTCCAAAAAGCTGAGCAGTGTGTCGAGACCCTGTCTCGGGACCCATCTAACGACTGCTCGTATAGTGCTCTGCTAGCAAGATCCAATTTTTGATTGATGATGGCAATCAATATTGTATCCCAACTTGATACATCGATGCCCAGTCCCTTTAATGATGCTAGAGACTCGATAGTTGTAATGTCTTTTAATGACCTTGGATCGTCGCTAACTGTATTTTGATGCAGGAAGCGATTGAGAATCGTGTCTGCCTCATGTCGGGGATTGTTGTAGGAATCAACTAATATACCCCAGGCGCTGAGGTAATTTTCTTCCTTAGGTTCGATGTGTCTTATCAATCATTCAGCCTCTCCTGTTACGGTGGTTTTTAGGTATCACATTTTTCGTAACGTCGGCGAGTCCATTTGAGTAGATCCCCATCGAATTTGGGGATGCTGACTCTGGGTAAATGCATATGGGCACTTCCATATTGTCGCTCGGGACATTTGCAAACCTTTTCAGTCGAAAAAAAATTTTAAAAAATCTATTTAAATTTAATAATGGGTTTAACTTTTCACTCTTCCCAAGCTCTATGTTGTGTAAAAATCATGATTTTGTACGACTTTTAGTTTTTAAGATATCGTTAAAAAACGGCCGTATTCGCTCGGGACAAAAATAGAAGTGGATTTTGCGGGAGTACGTTCAACGGCATATTTTAGCGAATGCTGATGGAATATTTTAATGTGACTTTTTGTAGAATGTTGTCGAATCATGTCGCTGTGAAATGGTATTGGTTTTACTCAAAAATAGTTAGCAATTTTCTTTTTATGAAGATCCAAACACATTCGCTTGGACATGTCGCTCGGGACATTTTTTCTCTCCGTTTTGCAAAGTGGATATCTTTACCCCTAGCCTTTAATTGCTGGCTGTTTTGCTTTTAATTTAATAGTTTAACATGTAAATGAGGCATTCAGTACAGAAATCTGTCACATATTGGCATTTCTATAGGATAATTTAACAACAGAAGATAGGTCCAAAAAATATTAAAAAAATGGCCAAAAACGAACGAAAAAGGACTCGTATGGAAGATATCTCCAACGTTGTGTTCTAGGGTGTGATCTCTTGGTGAGATCACGTTGAGGTCACCAAAATGTTTATTGATTGGCTTAGATGCCTGGCATACAGTACATAAAGTGTCTGTCTAAAGTCGTCGCAACTAGAACTTGAACTAGTTGGACTAAGGGCCGTTTTCTCGTCCGTACTTTAGTTTGCCTGCCGGGACAACGGAGCGATAAACAAAAAATGGTTTACTCGTCCTTATGTTAGCGCAGGTAGCGACAAATTTTGTCTCGGTGCTTCATCCACCGTGCCAAATTTGTGCGGTTGGATTTCTGCGCAAGTGTTGCCAGACATTTAAGCGTTGTCAATCCGGTTCCACTCTTCATTCGAAAACAGCTGATTCTATTTACAGTTAAATATAAATCAAAATTGTTAAAGTCATCCAATTGATTTTAAAATGAATTCCCG
Source organism: Drosophila prostipennis (assembly GCA_037075205.1). NCBI lineage: Eukaryota > Metazoa > Arthropoda > Insecta > Diptera > Drosophilidae > Drosophila > Drosophila prostipennis. The sequence goes on from JBAMCJ010004088.1 coordinate 34,809, forward strand.
AGCGATTTATCTTCAAACTCTGTGGGATAACGTCAAATTGTCTAAAGTGCGAACCTATCGGCGCAGATATCAAGACCAAAGAAATTACTTCGAACATTACAATGATGTAGAATTTGTTAAAAGGTTTCGCTTGCGGTGCTATTTGTTTTGCAAGAAATTGTTTTTTTTGACTTGAATTTAAAGTAAAGAAGTAAGTGCATTCATTTGATTTAACTAATTCCATATTCAAAAACCATTATTACAGGGAAACGACAATACAGTCATGGGTTAAGCTTCTGAAAGCTCTTAGATTCTACGCAACGGGCAAACAATTTATGAAATACCCTCGTATTGAAGATCTTCAATAAAATGTTGTTAATTTTTATAAAATAGACAAGTGTCCGAAAGTCATAGGATCTCCCGGAGGCGATTCCGAAGACACCGGTTCTACAAGAATTGTCTCCTGTTCATCGGTATAATTTTTACCGCGAAACTTTCTTTCTGCCGACATTGTTTTTTTTTAGTTTGTAATTTTGTTTATATCATCAGCTGTTAGTGGGACTGTTTTATGGTATTTTTCGATAGTTTTTCGACTAATTTTTGACAATTAGTTAACGCTTCTGTTGTGGGGTTGACACCTAGTCTCATATTAATGCGCCTTTTATTTGGAGTTTTAAATGACGGACGAGAAAATGAAAACCGATTTGCCACCTGGATAAATTTATACTTCCATTAGCTAAATTTTACTTTGCAGGACGGACGAGAAAACGGCCCTAAGGATTGCATATGAGGATCTGAAGACTAGAGCGACAGCCTCTGTTGAATGCAAAATGAGTAAAACTTGATTGTGGGAGTCAAAATTGTTACTGATTTTATTGAATAAACTTAACTGTATTTATAGGTAAAAAGTGCTTAGGTTAACAGTATAGGTAAAAAGCAAAGTTTTGGTTATTATGCATTATTGGCAATGGGAGCAAGCCCAGTTACAATTCTGCAGAATAAGCTTGTGCCAATAAGTGGGTCATTGATAATGTTGCTGACGGTTTGACCCGATATATGACATTTCAGTGCGCTGACTTATAACTATGCTGCGACTGAACAGCGACAATATCGCCGACTTTGTATATTGCTGCTGGTCTACGTCTGAGGTTATATGAGTTTTTGTGCTCGTTTTGCATGATAAGGCTCTGTTGCTTGGCAACATTTCGGGCAATCGAGACGCCCTGGAACATTTGGATTAGCTCTTGCTCAATCATTTCCGTCAGCTTGATGTCAGTTTTAGTGCGCATCTTGATGCCTACAAGAATCAGGAGTTGTGTGTGTACTCCTGCAGATTCACCCAATTTTGTTGTCTGTATCCCACGAAGTCTACAACAACTAAGAGGCTGGAGGCTCAGAGCGCAATATTTGGCAAACCGGTTCAAATAATATCCGATCGAGGCACAGCGTCCACTTCAGACGACTTCAAAAAGTGTTGTGAGAACGAGGGTATTAAACTTCATGCAGTAACTACAGGAGTTCCAAGAGCAAGCGGATAAGTTGAACGCCTCAACGCCACAATCGTTTCCGTGTTGTCCAAACTGTCCAAATTGGTACAAGTTTGTTAACCAGGTTCAGCAAACAATTCATGCCTTGTGAGTCGATTCGAGAAGTCCCAAAAAATCGATGTGAAATGTTTGAAGCGGCTTCGCTTCCTTCGGCAATGGGTTTAGCTCTTCTTCCATTTTCCCAAGTTTGCGGTTTAAAGCAATACATGGAATGCAGCATTTGATTTGTCGTTGAATCTTGTCTTCGAGTTTTTAAATTTTCTCATTCGGTTCGCCCTAGCAAACTATTCCAGCCATTTTCTTTTTCACTCCTCACAGGCATTTTCTATTGCAGCGTGCCGAAGACGAAAATTTTAGAAAGTGTATATAATGACGAGAGTAATAATTTTTCTTCACAAATGTTGATATTAGAACTTTTGTATGTTGAAGGTGCGATTGTCACTAGTTTTTTACCTCGTTAAGAGGTGTTTTTATTTGATCAGAAGTTTTTGTTTGTTTACTTTTGCTCTCATAGGAACTAATATATACCTTTATTTAAATTTAAATTATTCAACCATAATTTTTAAACTATTGGTTTTAAACGAATTAAGTATAAAAATTGTTAAAGTATTTCAAAATACTTTAAAACGAGGTATAGCACATGTCTGTAGCTTTACTAGTTCAGAAGTTACAAACTTACAAAATGTAGCAATTTTTAGCTTTTTTCCCGCTAAAGTAGCGGGTTTTTCCAAAAGTCGTATAACAAAAGTTTTTTATGTGGTTCTGCTAAAAGCAATTTAAATGATTCCAGGACCCTAAAATACAGTCCGGATACCTTCACACAAAATTCATTACTCAGGGAGCGTTAGTTGTTATGAGCTGGCAAAAGTGTCTATTTTCGTTCCTTAATAACTTTTTAAACGTGAGTTTTTACTATATAGTGTAGTATACCAAAATTTAAGGAATCTCAAGAGCTATATAGTTTAAAGTTTAAAAAAAAATCGTTAAAGCCGTTTTTGAGAAAATAAAAAAAGCTAAAAATAAACTTTACAAAAAATGGTTTTGTGCATAAGTTATTAACAATGGCTAATACATAAATAGTGTTAAAAGGCGTTTGTTGTACTTCAAAATACCTTTAATATGAGGTATAACACAAGTCTGTAGCTTAAGTATTTCGCAAGTTATGTGTTCACGAAATTGGAACTTTTATAGCTGTTTTCCCGCTAAACTAGAGTTTTTCCAAAAGTGGTATAACATGTTTCTTATATCGAGCTGTTTAATACCATGTACAATTTCCAGGACTTTAAACCAACGTTTTGGGACAGACTGACGAGCGCACAAACTCACAAACTGACAAACAGAATTAAATTTTCAATTTGGGAAGAAGAAGAAAATCTTCTTTTGGCTATAACTTTTGAGCGGAGCCTCAGATGTAATCATATGACCTCTCATTCGACGGGTATTTTCAATAGGAAAACAACTAAAACATTGCGATCGGGCATTTATCCCCACCGGCCCCAACAGCTCCAAATTTCGAAATTTTCTTTTTTTCACTTTCATCGCTCTCTCTCCCAAGCCAATTGATTTTCTTAAAGTCTTTAATCCTGTTAGATTTTGCGATACCCTTCGATTGGTGTATCACTCATTATGATTGGACCATCACAGCAGATTTTCAATTCTGCGGCTATATATAGTAGTTGCCTTCGCATATTCTCCTGGTGCGCTTCGTCACTAAATGGACTGCCGTCCATAGTGATTTGGTCTCGGCTTTGATTTATGGTGTCTGAACGACCTTGAGTACGCATTTTTCCATCACTATCTATGTAAATGTTCAGTCCGATCAATGCGCTGGGTTTATTTATGAATCCGTCTGATTGAAGAGTCTCAAATTCCGATTTGAAGGCGTCGTGCTTTCTTGTAGAGAAGATTTTTGGCCGACGCCATCTGTTCGAACGTAAGCTCTTTTTGGATTTTCTCAGCTGTGCATCTAGCTCAAATAATGGCCAAATATAACAGAAAGGTTGCCGTTGCCCGGTACAAGCGCTTCCAATCGGAAAATCGCTCAACGTTTAGTGGTACCGCTCCCATGCTTTCTTTTCTGATTACCAAGCCCGTTTTTCCCATCTCGTCAGTGTTGACTTTATAAGCTGGGCATAAAGTGGGCTGTTCCGGCCACTGGTCCTTTGAGTGTTGAAGAAATGATGGGCCGTTTATTCATTCTTGTGAGTTTGGTTTGCTGATAAACTTTGTCGCCATGTCTGCTACGTTAAACTTCGTTGGTACCCAAAGCCACTGACTAGCGTTTGTGGTCTCCAGAATTTCTCCTACGCGGTGCATTACAAAAGCGTGAAAATTACGCGGGTATGGACCCGCCAGGAAAGTACTGTCCTTGAGTCAGTCCAATAAGTATGTTGATCGACGCTTATGTTGCGAGTGCTCCGCGCTTTGTAGGATAAGCAGTAAGTAGCTCCATGCGGGGTATGGAAAGTGGTTTGAGGGGGGCCACTTTGCTTTTTGCTGCGATTAGTGAGACAGTGACATCGTTCCCTTTTCCTATGCGAAAGTAACTTAGAACAACAGCAGGATAAGAATCCTAATGGATCGAATATGGACATCAACACTTGGAGTATCTCGCGTTTGGTTGGCAAGGCTTTTTCGAAAAGGACG
>JBAMCJ010004096.1:0-77432 GCA_037075205.1 Drosophila prostipennis
CCTTAGCAGGGACTTTATCTGTTCGAGCCGGCACTTTATCTGTTAGTCGGCACTCGAGAAACCGGAAAAAATCTTGATAAATTTAAAGCTTTTGGACATAATGTCCCAATTTGACCCGGAGTGGGCGAAGCGTTGATTTTTGATATAAATATTTTTACTAAAATGATCAAATTAATAGATAAATATAATAATAGCATAAAAGAAAACTTTTAAAATAATAAATGTATCTTTCAAAATAATAGAACAAATTAATATAAATAACGAAGAATATAATAATATAAATGAAGATTATAATATGAGTAACGATGAAAAATATAATAATATTGAAATAAATACTAATAATGATGAAATAAATAATAATAAATTTTGCGGTACTTGTAAACGCGAGTTTGATAATCCTATGCAATATAAAAATCATTTTAAGTTTTGCCCAATAAAATGCCCTAAAACGTTTGCTTGTACAATATGCAAGTTTACAACATTTTCCGCAAAATGACTTGCAAAACTAAACTCCTGCAGATTAGAAAAATGGTTTAAATTTAAGTTAAATTAAGGTAAAGACTTACCTGCACTTCCGGTTGAAGAATCCCTAAAAGAAGTCCCACTCCCATTCCCATAATAAACAAAACACAACTGTTTAGATTGACATATTGTTTATTTTACCAGTTAAGTTTTCATTGGTTTTTGTCAGCGACTTCAAAATGGCCTCTTTGGCCTCTTTAACAGCCTCCAGTGGGATGTCGGGCTGCGGCTCGTTCATGCCCTCCACTTTCTTCGCGATGGCCGCAGCTGCGGCCGCAACAGCTTCTTCGCTGGCCTTGGAGATTCCGTTTCCACGGTGCGCCCGAATAGTTGCATGAGGGCGGCGGCGACGTCTTCCTTGGGGATGGGGATGGGGATAGGGATAAGGATAGGGATAATGGGGCTGGGGGTAATATTGGGGATGTGAATAGGGATAGGGGTTGGGTGCCGCTCCGACTCCTGGCGGGTAGTACCCATTTGGTGCCGGGTAGTACCCGTTTGGGTACCGTTTTCAGCAAAATCCAAATTTCGAAATTCCAACCACTTTAGAAGTTAAGGATTAAATACATTTAATTTTTATGCTCCAAATATGGATGTTGGATATGGGCATTTCCAGGGTGACGGACGCGACATTTTTTCAACTTAAACTCTAAAAATAAGAGTGACGCAGTGTACATTTATTACTTTTTAATTTTTTGTTGGATAGCTTAGACGCTCTTGTATTTATGGTAAAAAAATTAAGATTATCTGTCCAGCCAGTTCTTAGAAATAAAATAAAATAAGTGAAATACGGACGCGACAAAAATAGAACTGCAATTTTGAAAACTTTAGAAAAATCATAAATTCTGCGAAACTAGATGGCAAATTTTTTTGAATTTTTTTCCCAGTATACCTGCTGAGTAACCAAGCACATCAAAGCAAGTTCGGTGCCAAAACATTCAGCGGTTTTTTTTCTAAAACTAGTGCAAGAATACGGACGCGACAATTACGGACGCGACATGTTGCTACTTAACAAAATATTGCAACTTTTTATTTTGTCAAAATGTTGCAGAGCTATTTTACGTATTACTAAAGTCCCTACTTTAAAGTTTGGTTAAAATATTTTAGCGTTATCCACCCCTTTTTAATTGAAACATAGTTTTTATATAGCACTTTCTATGAAAGCTATGTGACTAAGTGGTTAGAATTAAATTAAATTTTTCTAGTAAACGCAGAAATTAAATCAAAATACACCTGTTAAAGAATTTGTACCTATCTTTAAATAATAAGTTTATTTACGAATTATGTTGCACGTTTAGTATATTTTATTAAATTTTGTTTTTTGTTGAAAAGGCTGTGACACCCACAAAAATGTCTAATTATACGCTGTATGAAAGTCTATTGCCATATTCTTTTTCTTCTCACGAAGTTTTCTTTGGCGGAGTTTATCCTTTTCCTTTTTTTTAAGTGCAACTCAGGGTCCGTCTCCATCATTTTCTTTATTTTCAGTCGGTATTCTCTCTTCCGGGATTTATCTTTTTCTTTGAATTTTTCCAAACGATCGGGATTTAAAGACAATTTCTCCCTGTACTTTCTCGCGCTAGCTGCTTTTTTTCTTTTTTTTCCATCTTAAAAATCCTAAAAAGTATCTAAAGGAAGTGCTTTCTCTTCGATAGCAAAATTTGTTGTGAATAATACAAATATTATTATATAAAGTGTATGACAAGGAAAAGCAAGGCCATCGACGTTTTACATAGCAGCAAATAAAACAATTAGCTACACAAAAATTATGATCAATTGTTTTTTGGAAATACAAAATATAAATTACGGACGCGACAGACTTAAAAATTTCTTTAAAAATATTACGCGCTAATTTTTTTGTCAAAAAATTATAATTTATTTGTTCCAACTATCCTTGCTTTAGGCATAAGAGCTGGTTTATATGTGTCGCGAATTGGACGAGTGAAAAGAAAAAATTAGGTTTTTTGATTACGGACGCGACATTAAAAATGTTTAAAAACAAACTTCAATTAGACATATAATCCATTAATATTAAAGAAGTCTTCATTTTTTCCTGATAGCATTTGCCTTAAACTAATTTATGGGATTGGCTGCTTGATCTTTAGACTTCCACAGAAGGCATAGCAATTTTACAAAAACACAACAAAATGTTGCTGAGATATACAGTATGTGTTGCTCGTGTTTGAAAGCCGCATATCTTCGTGTAAAAAATTAATTTGGAAGGAAATGTTATTGATTTACAAAATATAGAAACCAATGCTATTTTTAAACCAAAAAAGAAAATTTTCCGCCAACATTTAATTTTTGGGGTTTGGTTGACTTTTTCCTGGAAATGCCCATATGGATTTCCTAAAAAATTAAAAAAAAAATACTACATACGTCTTTCCTTCCGAGCTCACAGATTTTTGCAGTCCTAACATTTCTACAACGTCATATTGAGATATTTCTTATTTTATTTTACATGTTCGAAATTAACTGATTTTTTGAATTTAGGGGGAAAACTGGATTTTTTAAGGGGAAATATCGACTTTTTGAGATTTTTAAGGGGGAAAGCCAAATGTTCATCTGGCAACACTGGGTTGAGCAGCCATGGCGAGCGCTAGCCATATTTTGTCCTTAAAGCCTAGTACTCAGTACGACGAAAACTGCTAGCTAACCATAGGAGTAAGCGAGAGGCAAATAGGTAGCTAACGCCTTTAGCTGGTACTTTTTTTCACCGCGGTACTCAGTTGAGCTAAGGAAATGGTAAGGAAATACCAAAAAAAATACCAGATTTAGCGGATGAATTCCGCCTTTAAGCCTAGTACTCAGTTCGGCTAAGAGTTTTACTAGTCGAAAAATATTAATCTTTTAGTGTGGCCGAAGTTTTTGGAGTTCATCCGCAATGCCAGTGGCATGGTCTTACTGGGTTTGTTGACAAACAGCAAACATCAACTGGCGCCAAATTTAAAATATTACAAAATGTTGAGCCGACCTGGGTCGCAAGCTTTAAATTTGCTGTTGGCATGGCGATATGTATTGCCGCAACTCCTACAAACAGTTTTCCATTGGTTTTTCGGGTTTTCTTTCCATTTATAACTTGTTATTGGCACACCGCTTCTGCACAAACACAGCCACAGAATAAATTTTCTATTCCTTGGGCCGCGGCTAAAGGCGTTCATCGGAATTCATCCGCTAAATGTAGTATTTTTTTGGTATTTCCTTACCATTTCCTTAGCTCAACTGAGTACCGCGGTGGAAAAAAGTCCCAGCTAAAGGCGTTAGCTACCTATTTGCCTTTCGCTTACTCCTATGGTTAGCTAGCAGTTTTCGTCGTACTGAGTACTAGGCTTTAGCCGCGGCCCAAAGAATAGACAATTTGATCTTTGGCTGTGTTTGTGCAGAAGCGGTGTGCCAATAACAAATTATAAATGGCAGGAAAACCCCAAAAACCAATGGAAAACTGCTTGTAGGAGTTGCGGCAATACATATGGCCATGCCAACAGCGAATTTAAAGCTTGCGAACCAGGTCGCCTCAACATTTTGTAATATTTTAAAATTGGCGCCAGTTGAGGTTTGCTGTTTGTCAACAAACCCAGTAAGACCATGCTGCAGGCATTGCGGATGAACTCCGAAAACTTCGGCCACACTAAGAGATTAATATTTTTCGACTAGTAAAACACTTAGGGCCGGTTTCTCGAGTGCCGGCTAAAGTCCCTGATAGCTATCTGTTCGAAAAAGATAATCACCAGATAAACTTATCGTAAAAGCAAATCGGTTTTCTCGACGCCTTTAATTTATCTGAACGAAAAACAATTACAGAGTGCTGTTAGCGCACAGAATGTGCTGTAAAGCGCAAAAAATGGCGTGCTTTGATTATTTTATCAGCTGTTTGGGTATAATTCAAAGGCAAAGTCAGCTGTGATTTAGTTTCTTCTTCTTAGTTGGCTTTGGGAAATCAGCTGTCGTTTTATCGAGTCGAAAACGCTTAACAGGGACTCCGAGTCCCTGTCAAAGTTAGTTCTCACATTGATGCTCGAGAAAACCAAAATGCCTTAGCAGGGACTTTATCTGTTCGAGAAATGTTAGCCGGCACTCGAGAAACCGGAAAAAAATCTTGATAAATTTAAAGCTTTTGGACATAATGTCCCAATTTGACCCGGAGTGGGCGAAGCGTTGATTTTTGATATAAATATTTTTACTAAAATGATCAAATTAATAGATAAATATAATAATAGCATAAAAGAAAACTTTTTAAAATAATAAATGTATCTTTCAAAATAATAGAACAAATTAATATAAATAACGAAGAATATAATAATATAAATGAAGATTATAATATGAGTAACGATGAAAAATATAATAATATTGAAATAAATACTAATAATGATGAAATAAATAATAATAAATTTTGCGGTACTTGTAAACGCGAGTTTGATAATCCTATGCAATATAAAAATCATTTTAAGTTTTGCCCAATAAAATGCCCTAAAACGTTTGCTTGTACAATATGCAAGTTTACAACATTTTCCGCAAAATGACTTGCAAACTAAACTCCTGCAGATTAGAAAAATGGTTTAAATTTAAGTTAAATTAAGGTAAAGACTTACCTGCACTTCCGGTTGAAGAATCCCTAAAAGAAGTCCCACTCCCATTCCCATAATAAACAAAACACAACTGTTTAGATTGACATATTGTTTATTTTACCAGTTAAGTTTTCATTGGTTTTTGTCAGCGACTTCAAAATGGCCTCTTTGGCCTCTTTAACAGCCTCCAGTGGGATGTCGGGCTGCGGCTCGTTCATGCCCTCCACTTTCTTCGCGATGGCCGCAGCTGCGGCCGCAACAGCTTCTTCGCTGGCCTTGGAGATTCCGTTTCCACGATGCGCCCGAATAGTTGCATGAGGGCGGCGGCGACGTCTTCCTTGGGGATGGGGATGGGAATAGGGATAAGGATAGGGATAATGGGGCTGGGGGTAATATTGGGGATGTGGATAGGGATAGGGGTTGGGTGCCGCTCCGATTCCTGGCGGGTAGTACCCATTTGGTGCCGGGTAGTACCCATTTGGTGCCGGGTAGTACCCGTTTGGGTACCGTTTTCAGCAAAATCCAAATTTCGAAATTCCAACCACTTTAGAAGTTAAGGATTAAATACATTTAATTTTTTTGCTTCAAATATGGATGTTGGAGCTGTTTGGGGCCTCTGGGGGGACATATCGGACCTTAGTGGGCGCCTACGCCACCAATGGCATACTGTGCAAAAATTTGGCTGATCTAGCTCTTACGGTTTGGGCTGTGGTCGTATCCCCTTAAAAATCGGTTTCATTTTATAATCTTTAGGGATGGAAATTTCGCGCCCAGTCGATTGAGAGCGCCTTTGCGGCCGAAAAAGGAACCAGTGAGCGGTGAAAATAGTCACTTATACCCTAATCCCACAGAGCACCATCCACCATCCCCCGTCTCTTTGACGGATGTTCCATAGGAATTTTCTGTTCCAACATTTTCCCAGTTAGTCCCCCATCCAAAACTATTGTTCCTAAACCGACCTTTTCGAGTTGATATTTAGCCGATAGTTGTCCCAGACACCCAGAAATTATTGACATTCTTAATATAAATTTGAATATTTATATAAAAACAAATATAATGATAACAAAAAAGTGCAGGAAAACGAATGCAGAAGACATCGGAAGGTTGAACTGTACAGCGAATATGTATTTTCTCCTAATTTATCTGAGGCAGAACAAGACTGTGCACTTGCGCGGAGTTAGGAAGAATTCCCTATAGGGATGTCCCGGACCATAATGTTTAATATTTCCCGACAACATGTGAAGACCAAGCTGAAAACCTCAACAGCGATATACATACTTCGGGAAATATCCCAAAGCGATGGCAATGCGAGAGAATAGCAATTTCGTCACCCGATTTTCTGGGCTAAGCCCCAGGCGATCCACCAACAATGGACATATTGATTTCTTCATTCTCCTTGAACATTCTTCGCCTAAAAATGTCTTGTACCGCTTATATTAAACATACATTTACAACCAGAATTTTTGAGTTGTTTTAATTTTTTGAATGACTTCTACTATTATTGGATGGGGGATGGTAGATTTACAAATGTGTTGTATGGGACCAATTCCAACCGTTCCCCCGTTACGTGCTCTGTGGGACTGGGCTATTATGGATATATTTATACCCGTTACTCGTAGAGTAAAAGGGTATATTGTATTCGTGCAAAAGTATGTAACAGCTAGAAGGAAGCGTTTCCGACCCCATAAAGTATATATATTCTTGATCAGGATCACTAGCCGAGTCGATCTAGCCATGTCTGTCTGTCCGTCTCTCCGTCTGTCTGTCTGTCCGTCTGTATGAACGCTGAGATTTCGGAAACTATAAAAGCTAGAAGATTGGCATTTTGCATGCAGATTCTAGGAGTTCCTACGCAGCGCAAGTTTGTTTCAAAATGGTGCCACGCCCCCTCTAACGCCCACAATAGCTAATATACGTTTTTAAAAATTTAAATATTTCGGAAAAGTAAAAATGCAGTTTTATTGTGTTTATCAATACCTATCGAAATGTGCCTGATCAAAGTTTATATCTCCATCTCCCTCGCACTCCTTTTAGCTGAGTAACGGGTATTTGATGGTCGGGCACCCGACTATAGCGTTCTCTCTTGTTTTGATATATTTTTCACATCCCTAATTTCAAATGGAAAATAGTCTCTAATGGTTGAGCCAGTGTTCCCAGATCAGGGAGTTTCCCCCTAGATTTAGGGGTTTTTTGACGTGCTAGGGGGAATTTTAGGGGGAAAGTTCAGGGGTTTTTTTCAGTCATTTTGTTACCCAAATGTTTGGAAAAAAACACTAAAATATGTGATTTCCTAAAAAATTTAAAAAAAAAATACTACATACGTCTTTCCTTCCGAGCTCACAGATTTTTGCAGTCCTAACATTTCTACAACGTCATATTGAGATATTTCTTATTTTATTTTACATGTTCGAAATTAACTGATTTTTTGAATTTAGGGGGAAAACTGGATTTTTTAGGGGAAATATCGACTTTTTGAGATTTTTAAGGGAGAAAGCCAAATGTTCATCTGGCAACACTGGGTTGAGCAGCCATGGCGAGCGTTAGCCATATTTTGTCCTTAAAGCAGTGGTGGCCAGCAGAAGCAGCACACATACATTGAAAGAACGCATTGCGTTTGTAGAGTGCGAGCATGCAAGAATTTGACTGTATGCGTGACGTTTTTCTGTTTGACAGCGTACCCTGCAAGCAAAGAAGCGATATTTCTATCGCCTATCGTCCAGAAGTCACTTCTTAGTAACTTCTGGAAGATAGAAAGACGACAGCACACATTTTACAAAAACAAAATATACATCTATCGCGAAGAAGTCACTTCTTAGTCACTTCTGGAGGATAGAAATACGATAGAACACATTTTACAAAAACAAAAAGGGTCACGATCGTGGAGAAGTAACTTCTAAGACACTTCTAGGCGATAGAAATACGATAGAACACATTTTACAAAAACAAAAAGGGTCGCGATCGTCGCGAAGTAACTTCTAAGGCACTTCTGGACGATAGAAGGACGATAGAACACATTTGACTACCTAAAAAGGGTTGCGATCGTGAAGAAGTACAGTCCGCTCTTGGCTCTCTCTTTATACCTGAAAACTACCCTTTTTTCTCTTTGACCTACGCACTTTGTATTTCGAATTCAAGCGTCAGTTCGATCGAGATTTCTTTGTGATCAGTGCGATTTATTTTGAATTTCTGTGTTTGTGATGAAATGCGGAGTGAACCTGTTATTTTTTAAATATAACGTACCGCTTACGGTTGAAAACTTCAATATTTATTTACATAAAAAATAAAAGTGGTTAAAGAAAACGATGTTTAAAGGAAACTCTGGGCAACCCGAAAACTTAACTATACGCCACTTATTTGATTATATAAGGTAAATACTTTCTCCGATTTTTATGACATAATATTTATTATTTTTTTGTTGTTTTAGATATTTTTATAGACCACGGAACTGGAATTAAATTAAATAATACAACAACATTTCCTACAAGCTTATGGACAGTGTTCACATGCCGCAATGCTTTCCTAATTATATATTTCAACAAATGTGTTGAAAGAATAAAAATGAAAAATGAGTACAAAAAACATATTTTCCTTTTAACCATTTTGCAATTGGGAAAGGGTCTTCTAGGTATCTTCTACAAGTGTCTTCTGAGTAACTTCCAGAAGTGACTTCCGCGATATCGCATTCGGATCGCCGAAGTCACCCCCGTCGGGAAGAAATGTTCCACTACGACGGCACTTCTAGAAGCGTCGCCGAAGTCACTTCTAGAAGTGTCGCCGAAGTCACTTCTAGAAGTGACTTCCGCGACACTTCTGGAAGTCACTCAGAAGTGACTTCTGGAAGTGTCGCCGTAGTGGAACACTTCTTCCCGACGGGGGTGACTTCGGCGATCCGAATGCGATATCGCGGACGATCGTTTTCATCTTCCAGACGTCACTAAATAGTGACTTCCGCGATAGAAAATGCTTGCAGGGTACGTGAGCGTCGAAACGCTAGCAGCGCAGCGGCAGAGAAATTGCCTATCCCGTGGGCCCTGCGCGCTGCCTCTGCTGGCCACCACTGCCTTAAAGCCTAGTACTCAGTACGACGAAAACTGCTAGCTAACCATAGGAGTAAGCGAGAGGCAAATAGGTAGCTAACGCCTTTAGCTGGGACTTTTTCCACCGCGGTACTCAGTTGAGCTAAGGAAATGGTAAGGAAATACCAAAAAAAATACCAGATTTAGCGGATGAATTCCGCCTTTAGACGCGGCCCAAAGAATAGACAATTTGATCTTTGGCTGTGTTTGTGCAGGAGCGGTGTGCCAATAACAAATTATAAATGGAAGGAAAACCCCAAAAACCAATGTAAAACTGCTTATAGGAGTTGCGGCAATACATATCGGGTTGCCAACATGCAAATTTAAAGCTTGCGACACAGGTCTGCTCAACATTTTGTAATATTTTAAAATTGGCGCCAGTTGATTCTTGCTGTTTGTCAACAAACCCAGTAAGACCATGCTACATGCATTGCGGATGAACTCCGAAAACTTCGGCCACACTAAAAGATTAATATTTTTCGACTAGTAAAACTCTTAGCCGAACTGAGTACTAGGCTTTTAGCTAAGACTTTTTTCCACCGCGGTACTCAGTTGAGCTAAGGAAATAGTAACCAAAAAAATACCAGATTTAGCGGATGAATTCCGATGAACGCCTTTAAAGCCTAGTACTCAGTATGACGAAAACTGCTAGCTAACCATAGGAGTAAGCGAGAGGCAAATAGGTAGCTAACGCCTTTAGCTGGGACTTTTTTCCACCGCGGTACTCAGTTGAGCTAAGGAAATGGTAAGGAAATACCAAAAAAATACTAAATTTAGCGGATGAATTCCGATGAACACCTTTAGCCGCGGCCCAAAGAATAGAAAATTTAATCTGTGGCTGTGTTTGTGCAGAAGCGGTGTGCCAATAACAAATTATAAATAGCAGGAAAACCCCAAAAACCAATGGAAAACTGCTTGTAGGAGTTGCGGCAATACATATGGCCATGCCAACAGCGAATTTAAAGCTTGCGAACCAGGTCGCCTCAACATTTTGTAATATTTTAAAATTGGCGCCAGTTGAGGTTTGCTGTTTGTCAACAAACCCAGTAAGACCATGCTGCAGGCATTGCGGATGAACTCCGAAAACTTCGGCCACACTAAGAGATTAATATTTTTCGACTAGTAAAACACTTAGGGCCGGTTTCTCGAGTGCCGGCTAAAGTCCCTGATAGCTATCTGTTCGAAAAAGATAATCACCAGATAAACTTATCGTAAAAGCAAATCGGTTTTCTCGACGCCTTTAATTTATCTGAACGAAAAACAATTACAGAGTGCTGTTAGCGCACAGAATGTGCTGTAAAGCGCAAAAAATGGCGTGCTTTGATTATTTTATCAGCTGTTTGGGTATAATTCAAAGGCAAAGTCAGCTGTGATTTAGTTTCTTCTTCTTAGTTGGCTTTGGGAAATCAGCTGTCGTTTTATCGAGTCGAAAACGCTTAACAGGGACTCCGAGTCCCTGTCAAAGTTAGTTCTCACATTGATGCTCGAGAAAACCAAAATGCCTTAGCAGGGACTTTATCTGTTCGAGAAATGTTAGCCGGCACTCGAGAAACCGGAAAAAAATCTTGATAAATTTAAAGCTTTTGGACATAATGTCCCAATTTGACCCGGAGTGGGCGAAGCGTTGATTTTTGATATAAATATTTTTACTAAAATGATCAAATTAATAGATAAATATAATAATAGCATAAAAGAAAACTTTTTAAAATAATAAATGTATCTTTCAAAATAATAGAACAAATTAATAAAAATAATGAAAATAATATAAATAACGAAGAATATAATAATATAAATGAAGATTATAATATGAGTAACGATGAAAAATATAATAATATTGAAATAAATACTAATAATGATGAAATAAATAATAATAATACTAATTCAATAAAATCTAATCTCCGATAATTCTACAATTTTTAAATTTTGCGGTACTTGTAAACGCGAGTTTGATAATCCTATGCAATATAAAAATCATTTTAGGTTTTGCCCAATAAAATGCCCTAAAACGTTTGCTTGTACAATATGCAAGTTTACAACATTTTCCGCAAAAGGACTTGCACACCATTTGCGTAGGCACATAGAGTAAGAAACTAAACTAAACTCCTGCAGATTGGAAAAATGGTTTAAATTTAAGTTAAATTAAGGTAAAGACACTTTTATCGACTGAGGCCACTTACCTGCACTTCCGGTTGAAGAATCCCTAAAAGAAGTCCCACTCCCATTCCCATAATAAACAAAACACAACTGTTTAGATTGACATATTGTTTATTTTACCAGTTAAGTTTTCATTGGTTTTTGTCAGCGACTTCAAAATGGCCTCTTTAACAGCCTCCAGTGGGATGTCGGGCTGCGGCTCGTTCATGCCCTCCACTTTCTTCGCGATGGCCGCAGCTGCGGCCGCAACAGCTTCTTCGCTGGCCTTGGAGATTCCGTTTCCACGATGCGCCCGAATAGTTGCATGAGAGCGGCGGCGACGTCTTCCTTGGGGATGGGGATGGGGATAGGGATAGGGATAAGGATAGGGATAATGGGGCTGGGGGTAATATTGGGGATGTGGATAGGGATAGGGATAGGGGTTGGGTGCCGCTCCGATTCCTGGCGGGTAGTACCCATTTGGTGCCGGGTAGTACCCATTTGGTGCCGGGTAGTACCCATTTGGTGCCGGGTAGTACCCGTTTGGGTACCGTTTTCAGCAAAATCCAAATTTCGAAATTCCAACCACTTTAGAAGTTAAGGATTAAATACATTTAATTTTTTTGCTCCAAATATGAATGTTGAAGCTGTTTGAGGCCTCTGGGGGGACATATCGGACCTTAGTGGGCGCCTACGCCACCAATGGCATACTGTGCAAAAATTTGGCTGATCTAGCTCTTATGGTTTGAGCTGTGGTCGTTTCCCCTTAAAAATCGGTCTTTCATTTTATAATCTTTAGGGATGGAAATTTCGCGCCCAGTCGATTGAGAGCGCCTTTGCGGCCGAAAATAGTCACTTATCGATATATTTTTCATATCCCTAATTTCAAATGGAAAATAGTCACTTATGGTAGAGCAGCCATGGCATAGAGTAAGAAACTATATAGAGACACCATTTGCTCTGCCCGAACCTCTGCCCAAGCTCTGCTGGTAGCCAATTCAAGGCCAAGTTCGATGCGAACTTCTGTGCGACGCAACAGCAATAGTGGTGAGAGTCCACATACAAAAACAAATCAGTGAGTGAGAGCGGTGCAGATATATAAAATCCCATAAAACTCACCATGGGCCCAAAATGCATGTTTGAATCGAACATAGTAAAAATTAGGGAAATTCTCGTTTTTCGCCTAGGTGGCATCATTGGCGAATTCGCCGAAGAGAGCGGCAGAGCAAATGGCGTCTCTATACATTATTACTCTATGGCCATGGCGAGCGTTAGCCAAATTTTGACCTTGTCCCTAAAGGGAAAAAAATCTTGATAAATTTAAAGCTTTTGGACATAATGTCCCAATTTGACCCGGAGTGGGCAAGGCGTTGATTTTTGATATAAATATTTTTACTAAAATGATCAAATTAATAGATAATATAATATATAAATATAATAATAGCATAAAAGAAAACTTTTTAAAATAATAAATGTATCTTCCAAAATAATAGAACAAATTAATAAAAATAACGAATATAATATAAATAACGAAGAATATAATAATATAAATGAAGAGTAACGATGAAGAATATAATAATATTGAAATAAATACTAATGATATTGAAATAAATACTTATAATGATGAAATAAATACTAATAATGATGAAATAAATAATAATAATGATGAAATAAATAATAATAATAATGAAATAAATAATAATAATGATGAAAGTAATAATAATAACGATGAAATTAATAATAATAATGAGGAAAGTAATAACGAAATAAATGATAATAATGATGAAATAAATAATAATATTACTAATTCAATAAAATCTAATCTTTCCGATAATTCTACAATTTTTAAATTTTGCGGTACTACAAGTACAAGTAAAAACGCGAGTTTGATAATCCTATGCAATATAAAAATCATTGCCCAATAAAATGCCCTAAAACGTTTGCTTGTACAATATGCAAGTATACAACATTTTCCGCAAAAGGACTTGCAACCCATTTGCGTAGGCATAAAATAATGCGATGTAAATCGTGACTCAGGAAGAATCCTGATGAAAAACATATCTTTTTTTGCGGAAAGCTCGAAAAAACAGCGGGACCGAAAATGAGTACTATTTCTTTTTTAAAATCTAGACACAACCATAGAGTAAGAAACTATGGCTAATAGGCTAATAATAATAAAAATGGCTAATAGGAAAAGGTAAGATTATTAAAATCTATCTAGCGTGTTCACTCTGTGTACACTGCACACCGTACGTTTGGGCATATCGCTTATAAGTTTTATTTTAAAAATCACATTTTGCAGTAACAATTTTGTAGGAAAAAAAAATTTAAAAATATATAGTTTAACAATATGAGCGGTTAGCTTTTTTAAAGCTTTTAAGTAAGTTATACTAAACACGGTAATCATGTTTTTCTTAATTATTTCCTTTTTTCAAAAATGTTAAGAAATAACTGTTATTTATATAAATCTGTAAATAACAGTTATTTTTTATTATATTATATTGTTTATTTTACCAGTTAGGTTTTTATTTTTGTCAGCGACTTCAAAATGGCCTCTTTGGCCTCTTTAACAGCCTCCAGTGGGATGTCGGGCTGCGGCTCGTTCATGCCCTCCACTTTCTTCGCGATGGCCGCAGCTGCGGCCGCAACAGCTTCTTCGCTGGCCTTGGAGATTCCGTTTCCACGATGCGCCCGAATAGTTGCATGAGGGCGGCGGCGACGTCTTCCTTGGGGATAAGGATAGGGATAAGGATAGGGATAATGGGGCTGGGGGTAATATTGGGGATGTGGATAGGGATAGGGATAGGGATAGGGGTTGGGTGCCGCTCCGATTCCTGGCGGGTAGTACCCGTTTGGGGCCGGGCCGGGGGTGGGTACTGCCCGTTTGGGGGAGGGTAGTACCCCTGATTCCGGTGCGGATTCATTTTCTGAAAAAATAAAATATTTTGTATTATTTATTTAAAAAAATTAAAATTTCCCTGATGTGGACTTTGTTCCCATCTTCCAAAAGACCTTCAGTTTGTGGACTTTGAATTCATGCCCAGTGGATTTTGAATTCATGCCCAGTGGCCTTGATTCCAAGGCCAAAAACAAAAAAACAAAACAATAACAAACAATATTGCCATCTTCCTTGCTCTTCCCCATTCTCCATAAGCTTCAGTTGGCGCTGCAAAATCTCAATGAGAGAGAGCAGTGCAGTACCCACCATGGGCCCAAAATGCATGTTTGAATCGAACCATAGAGTAAGAAACTATATAGAGACACCATTTGCTCTGCCCGAACCTCTGCCCAAGCTCTGCTGGTAGCCAATTCAAGGCCAAGTTCGATGCGAACTTCTGTGCGACGCAACAGCAATAGTGGTGAGAGTCCACATACAAAAACAAATCAGTGAGTGAGAGCGGTGCAGATATATAAAATCCCATAAAACTCACCATGGGCCCAAAATGCATGTTTGAATCGAACATAGTAAAAATTAGGGAAATTCTCGTTTTTCGCCTAGGTGGCATCATTGGCGAATTCGCCGAAGAGAGCGGCAGAGCAAATGGCGTCTCTATACATTATTACTCTATGATCGAACATAGTAAACATTAGGGAAATTCTCGTTTTTCGCCTAGGTGGCATCATTGGCGAATTCGCCGAAGAGAGCGGCAGAGCAAATGGCGTCTCTATACATTATTACTCTATGTCAGTGATGTCAGTGCTAAGAAAAAACATCGGCATGTGATATTTTGATCCCTAATTTTTCTCTCTTTACTTTCCCAAACGCTCTCTCTCGGAGCGCCTTTGTTACGTTTTGACTACGTTGTGTTACCATTGGCCTTTTTAGTTTTTCCGCCAGAGGGCGCTTAAAAATAAAGTTGAAGATTTTATAGGGTGACCGTTTGTTTGCCGTTACTCTCGGAGAGCCCTTGATACGTATAACCTTACGTTTTCACTACGTTTCCCAAAAAAAGTGTTACCATCGCCAGCTCGCTTTGAAATTAAGAAAGAAAAAACAACCGATATTCGATATATTTTAGGGGAAAAAATATCACGATATAAATATTTATTTTTATTCAAAAATATCGATATATTAATATCTGAGAGTTACTTTGCGCTTGTTTTGTTACGTATAACTGACAATTACGTATAACTGACACTTACGTTATTACTTCAAAAAAGTGTTACCATCGCCAGATTGCTTTAAAAATAAAGAAAAAAATATTATCAGGGGAAAAAATATCACGACATAAATATTTATTTTTATTCAAATATCGCATATTGACATTTTTGATATATTTTTTACATCTCTAAACAAAGTGCAACACGCAAATAGCTCGGAGATTTTCCAAAGGAAATTAATCAAAGTTCTTAGAAGTTCAAGATGGGAAAGAAAAACAGTGAGTTCCCGACGTGTAGACCTAAAATATAACATTTACATGGCTAATTACCTCCCCAGAGTACAAGCAAGAAGAGGAAAAGCAGCAGCCTGCAGCCCCTGCACCAGCGCAGCAACAACAACCACAAGGTAAGTTTACTGCAATTTGTCAGCTTGGCGAGAAATGCACTCGATTTGCATTACATATCTACCAATTATTGTATGTGTATGTACATATATGCATATGGTGTGCAGTTGGAGGCGATAAGAATAATCTATGTAGTGGTAAGGGTGCTCGGATCGAATGCTCCAGAAGTTTTTTATTTACGGGGAATCACCACATTCAATGCGCCTATGATGAAATTAGGTGGGCGTGCCTGTATTGGTGGAAATCGGTTTGCTGATTATTGCATTTACAGTGCCCTCTCGATTGTTAGTAATAATTTGGAAAAAACTATTCTTAGGAAAATGTTAATAAATTCAAAGTTGGCTTGTCGTTTTTTTTTTAAGAGTTCAGGGAATTTTAAAGAAAATATTTTTATATAATCTCCTGTTTTTATTATATTATACAGGCGTACACATTTAATTGAAAAGTATATTTTTAGTTCTTATTCCTTATAAATTAATTACCTTAAAAATAAATTCAAACATTCAAAAATAAAATTATACAGTATGTCAACCAAGTGTTAAAACTTTGATCGGGCATTACTTTTTAACGAATGGTCCGATTTGAAAAATGTCTTTTACATTATAGGTATTGATAAACA
Organism: Drosophila prostipennis; assembly: GCA_037075205.1. Classification (NCBI taxonomy): domain Eukaryota; kingdom Metazoa; phylum Arthropoda; class Insecta; order Diptera; family Drosophilidae; genus Drosophila; species Drosophila prostipennis. Next base: position 16,421 of record JBAMCJ010004096.1, read on the forward strand.
CAATAAAACTACATTTACTTTTCCGAGATCTTTAAAGTTGTGGGCGCCAGACACCTTTTAAAATCGTTTAGGGCGATTGTGGGCGTTAGAGGGGGATTGGCTCTCGGCTGAAAACAACTTGCGCTGCGTAGGAAGCCAAAGAATATGTGTGGGTAATACCAACTTTTTAGCTTTTGTAGTTTCCGAGATCTCAGCGTTCATCCAGACAGACAGACGGACTTGGCTAGATCGACTCGGCTAGTGATCCTGATCAAGAATACATCGCAAACGCTTCCTTCTCCCTGTTACATACTTTTGCAAGAGTACAATATGCCCTTTTACTCTACGAGTAACGGGTATAAATACTGGTATTTCGTTTTACTTTTGAGAAAAATATGAACAGATTTTATTTTTAAACCGATGAAAAATATAAATACAAAAGTTCTAGAATATCTCAAAATTTTGCTTACAAGTTTACTCAAGATACAAACTTTAAACAATTTGATTTCATATATTTTATTCATAGCTGCGGTACGACAGGCGGCACCCCAGGCATCCACTAGTTCCGGAGCATCAGGCTCTGGTGGGCAGCCGGGCGGCGGAGGATGGAGCGTACAGCAAAAACAAGGTGCGGTACGACAGGCGGGACCCCAGACATCCACTAGTTCCGGAGCATCAGGCTCTGGTGGGCAAGGATGGGGCGGACAGCAAAAACCATCGCAGGGACAGCAGGGTCGAGCGGCACTGCAGCAACCAAGAGCTCAACAACAGCAACAAGGAGCTCAAGCCAGCTACCAGCAGCGTCCACAAGGACCAAAGGGTCAGGCCGGACAGAGTGGCTACCCACGCGGGCAAGGTGGTTATCAGCAGCGTCCACAAGGACAACCGGTTCAGCCAGCGGGCAGCATCAAGCGAGGAACGATCGGCAAGCCCGGCCAAGTGGCCGTTAACTATCTGGACATTGACATGTCGAAAATGCCACCTAAAGCCTACCACTATGATGTGAAGATCATGCCGGAGCGGCCGAAGAAGTTCTACAGGCAGGCATTCGAACAGTTTCGGATCGGTCAATTGGGCGGTGCTATCGCCGCCTATGACGGCAGAGCCTCCTGCTACTCGGTGGATAAGCTGCCAGTGAAGACCCAAAACTCGGAAGTCACTGTATGTTTATAGAAAAAGACCTCTTGTCCCTTGATGCAAATGTAAGTGCTAACTTTTCTTTCTCTCTGCAATGACCAGGTGACAGACAGTAATGGTCGCACTCTACGATACACGGTGGAAATAAAGGAGACTGGTGATTCGGAGATCGATTTGAAGTCGCTAAATAAGTAAATAGCACGGAGTTTCAATGAAATGACAGTTTTAACACGCCTCTTTGCAGCTATATGACTGAGAGGATCTTCGACAAGCCAATGCGTGCCATGCAGTGCATGGAGGTGGTGATGGCTGCCCCCTGCCAGAACAAGGCGATTCGCGCCGGCCGCTCCTATTTCAAGATGTCCGAACCCGGTCAACGTAGGGAACTGGATGATGGATACGAGGCCCTGGTCGGTCTATATCAAGCCGTCATGCTGGGCGACAAGCCATTCCTAAATGTAGACATTTCGCACAAATCCTTTCCTATCGCCATGCCGGTTATCGAATATCTGGAGCGATACGGTCTAAAGGCGAGAATTAACAACACTACTGATCTGGGTAATTCACGACGCTTCATCGAGCCGTTCCTGAAAGGCATTAATGTGGTGTACACACCACCTCAGTCTTTTGCCACCGCTCCAAGAGTTTACAAGATAAATGGGTTATCCCAAAGCGCGGCCACCACCCAGACCTTCGAGCAAGATGGCAAGAAAATCACAATTGCGGACTACTTCAAGAATCGCAACTACAAGCTCAAGTATCCCCATCTTCATTGTCTGCACGTTGGGCCGGCAACGAAAAATATCTTACTGCCCATCGAACTCTGCACCATCGAGGCAGGTCAACCGTTAAATGTGAGTATACCAGTTGGAGTTTTTGTAAATATTTAATATCAATCCTCGTGAAATTCCGTGGATGAACCATTTTGGCATATTCATAAATATGTATTTTTAAATTTGCAGCGCAAGGATGGAGCCACTCAGGTGGCCAACATGATAAAGTTTGCTGCCACATCGACGAACGAGCGAAAGAGCAAAATTATGAATTTGCTGAACTACTTCCAGCACAATGCGGATCCGACTATCAGTCGCTTTGGCATCCGCATCGCCAACGATTTTATTGTGGTGAGCAACCGGACCCTGGCCCCGCCGCAGGTGGAGTACCAAGGAAACAAGTGGTGTGCAGTGAGGAACGGGTCGTGGCGCATGGACAGCATGCGGTTCCTGGAGCCCAAGCCCAAGGCCCACAAGTGGGCTATAGTATACTTTGATCCGCCGCATGGTCGTAAGATGCACTACAACCAGGTGGGCGACTTTGAGCGCCAAGTGCTTAACCAAAGCAAGTCGGTAAGCATGTGCCTGGCCGACAAAGCGGAGATTAGGACATTTAAGGACGAGCGTAACCTGGACGATGTCTTCGGGGATCTGAAGCGCAACCAGTGCGATCTGGCCTTCGTAATTATTCCCCAGTTCGGGGCATCATATGACATCATCAAGCAGAAGGCCGAGCTGCAGCATGGAATTTTAACGCAGTGCATCAAGCAGTTTACCGTCGAGCGAAAACTTAATCCCCAGACTATCGGAAATATCTTACTAAAAGTAAACTCCAAGCTAAATGGCATAAACCACAAGCTCAAGGATGACCCCCGAATGCCGATGCTCAAGAACGCCATGTTCTTGGGGGCCGATGTGACCCACCCCTCGCCCGATCAGCGCGAGATTCCCAGTGTGGTGGGCGTGGCAGCCTCGCACGATCCTTACGGAGCCGCCTACAACATGCAATATCGCCTTCAGCGTTCTACTCTGGAGGAGATCGAGGACATGCAGTCGATAACTTTAGAGCACTTGCGCGTATATCAGCAGTACCGCAAGACCTATCCGGAGCATATTCTCTATTACCGAGATGGCGTAAGCGACGGCCAGTTTCCAAAGATCAAGAACGAGGAGCTTAGGGGCATTAATGCAGCCTGTGCCAAGGTGAGTTCGATTTTATTACCTAGCTAAAAGGAAAAGTAACTGACTGTTAATTATTTGCCATCATCCAGGTGGGAATCAAGCCCAAGATTTGCTGCGTGATCGTGGTAAAGCGTCATCACACTCGCTTTTTCCCCAGCGGGGAACCATCGCAGTACAACAAGTTTAACAACGTGGACCCCGGAACCGTGGTCGATCGCACCATCGTGCATCCCAACGAGATGCAGTTCTTCATGGTCAGCCACCAGTCCATCCAGGGCACGGCCAAGCCTACGCGCTACAACGTGATTGAGAACACGGGCAATTTGGATATCGATCTGCTGCAGCAGTTGACCTACAATCTGTGCCACATGTTCCCCCGTTGCAATCGCTCGGTTTCGTATCCGGCTCCAGCCTACTTGGCCCATTTGGTGGCAGCACGCGGTCGTGTTTACCTCACTGGGTACGTCAATGTTATATCCTGCAGCTTTTCGCATTTAATCGGTGTTTTATGTCACAGCTCCACTAGGTTCCTGGACTTGAAGAAGGAATACGAGAAGCGCAAGATTGTTCCCGAATTTATGAAGACAAACCCCATGTACTTCGTCTAAACAACAAGTATTGCGTGTTAATTTTAATCATTTTTATATTTATCACATTTCTTAAATCATATACATATATATCAGATGAAGAGGATTTACTCTGTCGATTGCATTATGAGCTTGTTTTTGAAGTGATGTCTTGATTTGCGCCATGATTTACATTACTTATACATTTTGGGGCAATCCAGAGCGTCAATGAGATGGAAAAGCTCATAATGGAATCCACAGGTGCAGTCCTTAATTTTGGGCATATTGATAAACGTTAAATAATAATAAAATAATAAACTCAACTGACTTGGTTGAAACAAAACGGGTTACTTAGTTTACATTTAATTTGCGACCTTACATCGCATCGAAATGGAATCTGTGGGACTCCTGCAGGCGCTCCTGTTTATCCTCGCGCTTCTCCTTGATGTACAGCACCAGGATGATAAAGACGATGACCAGGCAGGTGCCGCCCAGCGCAACGACGCTCATCAGGATCAGTTTGCTAGGCGTGACGAATAGCTGGGCCTTCCAGTGGGACGGGTCGTTAAGCGGTTTTGGCACCACAATGATTTGTGAATTGGGAATGAGCTGCGTCCAGTTGCGTAGCTTGCTGCCCAGTCCCACAGTCAGCTGATCTACGAAATTCGGCGTTCGGCCTAAGCCGAAGCATGTGTACGGCAGTTGTAGAGCAAAGTAGGAGGCCTGTGGCAGTTGAACGCTGCTGCCGAATTGCTGGTCCCCATCCTGGGTAGTGGTGGTGTAGGTGATACGGGGTCCTGGCAAATTGGTGCCATACGTGCGCTTCTTTCTGCCCAAGGGTGTGCGGCGCTCCGGATTCTGTTTGTTATCCAAACCAGTCAGCACAATCACCTTGACAAAGTTGGCATCGTAGTCGAGGGTGTTGCGGAAGGCGAGCGGCTGGTACTTTCCCTTCGCGTCCTTCCTGATAAGAATCACATCGAGCACGCCGTCCTGGTAGAAGTCGTAGAACGCGCCGGCCACCGTGTTGTTGCCCATCGGCGAAAGGGCGTTCCAGCGAACCTCGAACGTGCGCTTCAACGGTTTGTTGCACGTGGTGCAGGCCACATTCTCCAGCAGGAATGTTTGCATCACCGGTTTGCCCACATTCAGTGGCTGCAGCGTGACCAGAAGATCCGGATAGCCATCCAGATTGAAGTCTCCGCTCCTCGCCGTAATCGTCCGCAAGTAAACATCATCCGAAACGGGCGGCACAAAGGCCCAGGTGATGCCCTGTGGATCGCGGAAGTTGACATGGAGATTCCGGAAATCGGTGCCATCGTACACCATGATCGAGGAGTTTCGGCAGTTCGAGTGGATGCAGAAGGGCACCACAATGTTCTGCACGCCCTTCAGCTCGAAATCCATGAACACAGCCTGTCCGATGTGGTAGTCACTGCCTCCGATCGGCTGGAACTTGATCTGGTACTGGTAGCTGAAGTTCTCCTGTTTGTCCTTTTCGTTGATGCCGTGCCACACTTCGTAGGAGTTCTCCGTTTGAAGGAACAGATCGGCCAGAAAGTCCCCGTCAATGTCCACATAGGCATTTGCGTTGGGGATGCTCAGCGAGTTTGCCTTGACGTCTGTAGGCTCTGCCTGATGGAAATGCTCCGGAGGAAGTCTACTGCTGTTGAATATCCAGAAGGTGCGCATTCCCATGGGGTCTAATCCGTACAAATCGATAATCATGTCGCGATTGAAGTCCAGGGCCATCACCTCTCCTTTGCTGGTGAAGAGCGCCTCCTTGGAGCACTTCAGTTCGGTGGTGTTGCCCCAGTTCACGTGCACCTCGTAGATGTCCTTGTCCCCGGTCTTCAGGTTAACCATGACGTCCATCAGGGCGTCGCCATCGAAATCCCCGGGTATGACGCTCACAATGGTCTTATCTCCGTACTGGCAGTAGGGCCCCAGCTTCAGCAGAGGCTCCGTGTAATGCCCTGTGTGCAAATGGAGGGGGAACCATTATCGGGATTCTTTTCTGGGAGTTTTTACATACCAAAGAGAATCTGCAACGTCTTCTGGTCGTCGCGGATCACAAAGACATCCGTGAGTTCGTCAGAATCGAAATCCCCAAAGGCAGCCACAATGCCCTCCTTAATATCCGTGAATACCTTGTCCGTAATATCGCTGGCGTGGGTTAGGCTTCCCAGGGCCAGCAGGAGCCCTAGTACTAGGGTTTTTCGGATCATTTCCGTTTTTGAATTTCCACAGATTGCGATATTTTGTCTATTTTCAGTGCTTTTGTTGTCCTAGAAAATCAATATGAATCAGATGGGCTGAGAGATGTGCGTTTCCACTGTCGCGTCACATAATAATCGATAAGTGTGAAGTGTGTTTCCACTGCGTCCGAAAACATCAACTCAGACTTAAAAAAAAAGTTTTCAGAAATGTAGATATTAAACATTTGAAAAAACTAAATCAAATAAAAAGTACGTTACTAACTCGAAAGAGTTGCAAAGCTTATATAAAATTTGTATAGCACAAAGTTATATAATATTGAGACATATTTCAAAAATCATAAATTTCCAAACAACTTTTTTAAATTATCTTTATCAACTTTATGTAAATCTTCAAAACGCAAATTATTAAACAAACTAATATATTCAAAATTTAATTTTTTGAGTATAGAAACAGTAAGGGTGTTCCCTAAACGGTTGAATTGGTGTTTTGTTGAATTTTGGTCAGATATTAATCAGCTGTTCCATACAAAGTCAACTTTCAGAAATTCAACAAACTCGAGGCTGTTGCAAGTTTTGTTGAATCGTTAAAAAACAGAGTTGTAAAATTTGGCAACTAATAACATATGATTAAAAATTCAACAGAAACCAGACTGTATACATAAAGATTTGGAAAATGACTGTAAATGGATGACCAATGTATGACTAATGCCAATACTAATAATCGTAGTTTATGATATATTTCCGACCCACCAATATGAAAGACAAACAATTCAAAATTATAAAAAAAATGTTTGTTTATGTAAAACTTAAGATTTCCAAAGATTTTATTGAATTTTATTTAAATTATTAAAAAATAAAAAAAAATAATCGTCTTTCGTTTAGTATTTTTATGTTTTGGTATTTTGTGATAATGCGGTAAATTTCAATTGCCAAGTGAAGGTCACACGTCAGTGAACAAACTAAATAAATATTTCCTTGAAAAAAATGTATAGAAAGAAAAGAACAAACAATTAAACACCATTTCACAAAAACCATAACAATCCCTAGGATTGTTGGGCAAAATAAATCCAACGGAATTCCGCGATTCGCGTTGGTTTAGTTTATCAAGACAAACAATCGACGTTTTCCAACACCTGCACTCTGCAGTTTTCCAATTTTGCGTAAAATAAACAAATAATATTAAATTATTGCCACAACAATGGTGAGTACTTCTACAAATTGCGGTCATAGTGCGGGCCAGGTTAGGGTCAAGTGAGAGTCCGGGAGAAAGTGGAGAAAATGCTCTATTTTCGCATCCGTAGCGTCTTCCTCTTCTTGCAGCGCCAGCTTGGGCACACTAGTTGTTGTTGTTGTTGCTGTATTTATGCAATTCGCCTGGGCAACAAAACCTATAGTAAACAAGAAAGAACGCTATATTTCGTATAGCCGATTGCCCCGACTCGCCACAGTCCTGCCTCAAAATATGAATTCTGCCCTATGGAGCATATCTTAGAAAACAGGGATGGTAACTTTCCCAAATGTAGTCTGATTATGTCTGGCTAGATATTTTTAATACAGTAAAAAAAGAAAGTTATCCCACCTCTGGTTCTTATAGATCCTGAGACGCTTTACCACTTTCTACCCATTACATATACCCCCTTTTACTCTATACTCAATAGTAAATAATGCTAATGAATTTGCAGAATAAACTGAAATCCAGCCAGCACCGCGAGAAGGTGAAGAAGTTCATATCCCTGACACAAACGGGCGAGCAGACGGCTATCTTCTGTTTGCAACAGAACGACTGGAAACTTGATCTGGCCAGCGATAATTACTTCCAGAATCCGGAGTACTACTACCGTGAGCTGGACCGGAAGCGCATCGAGCAGCTGTTCGTGCGCTACCGTGATCCCAGCGACCCCCTGAAGATCGGATCCCAGGGTGTAATCCACTTTCTGGAGGATCTGGACCTCAAGCCGGACTCCAAACTGGTGCTGATCATTGCGTGGAAGTTCCACGCCGAGGTGCAGTGCGAATTCTCACGGGATGAGTTCATTAATGGGATGTGCGACCTGGGCATCGATAGCATCGACAAGCTGAAGGCCAAGCTCCCCATCCTCGAGCAGGAGCTGAACGACGCCGGAAAGTTCAAGGACTTCTACCACTTCACCTTTAACTACGCCAAGGATCCGGGTCAGAAAGGCATCGACCTGGAAATGGCCATCGCCTACTGGTGCATCGTTCTCAGTGGACGCTTCAAGTTCTTGGACATCTGGTGCCAGTTCCTCGAGGAGAAGCACAAGCGCGCGATCTCTCGGGACACCTGGAACTTGCTGCTGGACTTTGCCACCAACATCGACGACCGGATGAGCAACTACGATTCGGAGGGCGCCTGGCCTGTGCTCATCGACGACTTCGTGGAGTGGTGCCAGGAGAACGACCATCTCAAGGAGGACTCGTCGCCGGGAACCGGCTTCCAGCAGCAGTCCAACGCGAGCTCCAGCTCCCAGAAGAACATATCCAGCGCCTACCAGACCTCGCACAGTACAAACATGAACTATGGCTAACGAATTGTTACACTGTATTGTATTCTCATTAATGATAGATTTGCTTTTATTCTGATTATTCTAAATAACGGAGATTCTAAGCAAGGCCGGTAAAATAACATTTTCTCTATAAAAGCGCCGTAATAAATAAAGTTAGTAAATGTACATATTCCCGGCGTTCTATTTATTGAGAAAGGCTTTAAAGTAGGTAAACTATATTGGACTTGTTTGTAATCATTGGAAGCTTATGAGTATAGGATTATCATTTGTCAACTCCAACTTCTTTGAATTTAAAGACTAGGAATTTATTTTTTATTATTATGATACCTTCTAAAAGCGAACATTTTTAAATGTTAACCAATTTCCCTTTCACGGAAATAATGTTTTTTAAAGATTACAAAATGTTTTATTTCTCTGGCACTCATTTTATTTTATTTACAAATTTTGGTATGGTTCGTTTAGGTACCATATAATAAATAACTCTTCTTGTATATTTAAATTTAATTAAGTTAATTTTATTTAATAAAAATCAAAAAGTATATTTAAATTATTAAATGATTTTAATGGGATCGGCAGAAATAGATGCTGAAAACAGGTACATTTTATTTATTCGGTCACACTGACTACTACCCGAAGTTTGTTTTAATGTTTAATATTTGGTGCCAAACAAGCTTGTTTTAATTCCTAATTATTTTTCAAAACTCCCGCCAACTAACCATTTTAATATGGCGATTCCAGTGTCATCACTGTCGTGACCTGCGATAACTTGCACAGCCTCGCTGTCATCGCTAGTGGTGTGACCGTTCGGCTGATTGATATTGTTACAACGATTTTTCGCTGTTAAAAATATTTAATAATACCCCTAAATCGCGTGCTAGGCCCGCGAGTGTGTGTGTCAGCCCCAGCGCCAATGCTGCGTATAAAATGTAAAGTTCTCAATCGAGTGTTGAGTGTTACAGAAGTGAGAAACGGGCAATTGATTGCAACAAAAACCCCGTAATCGCGACGTCTGTGGGGCCCAGTGAGTGTGTGTGTGTGGGCGGCGAAGGAGCCCCACACACAGACACCCGTACCAACACCCATACCCACAGAAAGACCCCACTCGTTGTTGTTGTTGTTGCTTCTCTTGGCCATAATTAATTTCGACTCGAAAATCCTTTGCCCTTGGTTATTCTTCTTTTTTTTCTTTGGGGTCTGGGGTTCTTGGGGTTCCATACAATATAATCAAATCTGTGCAAACAGCGGCGGTCGCATTTGCGAATCCAATTATCATGTGAATAACTCGCGCGTCTCGCCTCGAGTGGGCGAAATTTAAACAAATATACGCCCTGTCGCCCGTGTGTGCGTATATAGTGTGCATAGTATAGTGTGTGAATAAATGCCACTAAACACACAAAAATAAACGAAACGAAAACAAACTGATAACCGCAGAAGTCGGACTACGACAACGTCTACGAGACCTCGGAGCACCATTTACGATCGTGCCATATAGCTTATACAGCTGTAGCCCCTCTCCACCGCGAGACCCGATCCTCACCTGCAGATAATCTGATAATTTAGTGGTCTTTTTCAGACCAGAGAAAAGGGTAAACAATGGAACACAAACTGGGTTTCTCGCTTTGCACTTTATGTAGATAGATACCCAAAACGGGTAAGTTTTATACAATTGGAACGCGAAACAAACAGTTTAGTGTAAACACATAGTCGCGTTTTATTAAACAGAAAAACGACTTTAAAAGCTTAAAGTGTTATATTAAAAATATTCTGGTACGGCTTTGTTAATTTTAATCATGTACAAAATTATCTAGAATATATAACGCTGCTGAATTTTACAAAATTCTAACAAGAAACTCTTTGTTGTAGAGTATATTTAATCAATTGTTATTACATACTATGGAGGAGTATGAGTGAGAAGGAGGGGAATATATACAAAAGGGAGAAAGGGGAGAGGGTTGGGGGTGGTTTAGAAGAAAAATCTCCCAAAAAATAAATTTTGATGAAAAGAGGGGAATATAAGTAAGGGTAATGTTGGGAATAAAAATAAAAAAATTTTTTTTGGAAATGGAATATTAAGGGGGGGGGGGGGAGTGGAGAAAGGGGGAAAAGGAAAGAAGGGGAAAAAGGGGGGGGAAGGGGAAGAAAAAAAATGTGGGAATGGTGTGAGGAAAGCACAGGAACGAAGAAAAGAGAAAGAAGAGTAGAATGAGATAAGGTATAAAGTAAGATTAAGATAATAAGGTAAATAAAAAAATTAATTTAAATTTTTAAAGAACAATGAAAGTATAGAGAAAGTATAAAAGTAAATAAAGGAGATAGGAAGAGAGGGAGAAGGAATAGAATTGAGTTTTCAATATAATAAGATTGAGTGAGAAAATTTTAAAAATTAAAAGATTAAGATGAAAAGAACGTGGAGGGGTAAGCTTATAAAAATTTAATAATAATTTAAAAAATAAATATATAATTTTAAAAAAAAAATTATTAATTTTTATAAAGTAGTTATTTAATAATGGATATTCTAGATTCACATAAATAAATATTTATGAATATTCCAGTTTTTACAAAAAACGTTCCTGGTTCATTTTAAAGGAAAAACACTTACAATTTACTATCTAGAGTGATTCTTATATGTATAAGATTATAATTATATGTACAAGATCTCACAGAAATGAAATTAAGCAACTGACCTTGTTGATTGAACAAATTCGAATTTCTCCTTTAGATTTCTGAAATTTTGAACTTGAGAATATTAGAAAATCTTTGGAAAGCTTGATATATTTATTTTAGGATTTTAAAAATTTGTATTGGCGACGTTAATGCATAATAATCACTTAAAAACTTTTTATAACATTTGAATCAGACTTTATAACATTTTCAGACAAATATTTTTGTTTTGTTTTCAAATATTACAGCGAATTAGCTAATCGAATAATATAAAAACAAAACAATTTTGAACTTGCCATTCAAAATGTAATTTTCGAAAATTTAAAAATGTAACACATTGTCCATATTTAATTTATTACTTTGAATGTTATCTTCAGTGAATATGTGTCATATTCCGAATAGATACATACGTTTATTGACTCGAAAACCATGGTTTTTAACAAAAATAGATTTCTGAATCACGGGGTTTTGACTTTCGGTTGAAAGAAATTTCCGTGTCACCCTTGTTACTGCACGACATTGTGATTCAGCCTACCCGGCACTGGCTCATTGTGGAATTTCTGGGCTATCGCCCAAAACCAAGTGGGCGATCGCTTCCCATATACGAATATGTATAATATGTAATACATATTAAGACAATTCGATCCCATTTTTAACCGATTTATATATTTTTTGCTGCTTGGCTCGTGCAAAGTGACAACTCAACGAGATTAATTAGCCGGAGGTTTGTGTGTGGAAGCAATTGCCAGAGTCTGGGTATCGGGGATGGGTTGGGAAGTGAACTGGAAGCTGGGAAATGAGAACTGGGAAACGCTTTGCCAGTCGTATGCTAATTAATCGTTTCACATTGCAGCCGCCGACGCCATGCCCAAAAGCCGAAGCCACAACGCCCCGGAGACTAACAACAACATGCGATCCTTCTAAGATCAGAGCGAACGCGAACCCAGCCCGATCATGAGTCGCCAGGAGGGAGCTGCACCCCGTCCAGCCGAGGGAGCGGCCGGCCCAGTCACATCGTCATCCTCATCGACATCGTCCACCCACTCAGTGAGCGCTGTCCTGGGCAGCAAGATATCCACCTCGACGCCGCAGAAAAGCGATGAGCAGCAGGAGCAGGAGTTCATCAACCAGAGCGTGGCCAGCGAGATCGAGGCCATGTCCATCTCGGGATCCGTATCTGCGGACAGCAGCAGTGGCACCACGGCCGGCGCCACCTTGAGCGGCAGTCCGGTGCCCAAGCGGCACTTGAGCACGGCCAATCTGTCGCGGATTCGCCCGCAGTCGAGCTACTCGGCTCGCGTCCTCATCTTCGACGACTCCGACCAGGAGGCAGCTGCCGCTGCAGCAGCTCTGGCGGCCGCCTCGTCCTCGTGCAACAGCAGCGTCAAGTCCTGCAGCGGATTGGAGCTGCTGCCCACCTCGCCGGCCAAGCTGTCCATCGGCAACGACAGCACCAACGGCTCCTCGATGATGCGCAATCTAAATCTGACCAAGAGCTCGTCTGGCGGCCTGTCCGGAAGTTCCAGCTCTTTGCACTCAAGGGGATACACCGCGCTTCTCCGAAAGATTTCCTATCAGCAGCATACCAACTCGTTGCGCGCAGCTAACAGCGGTAAGATATTTCCCCCTACTTAAGTTCCATCTTGAAAATGAATTAGACTAAATCTTCGATTTTATTATAAAGAACTTAATTCGTGAATTAAGATCTGGCACTTTTCATCTTTTTAGCCTAACGATAAAATTAGCTTTCAATGCGGGGAACGCATGTTTACAAGCTATTTTTATCGTTACAGTAAGATGTGAATTCTGACGTTATTAGCACCTAAAGATTGACACCTATATTATTGAAATAATCATGTTTGTCTGGCTGTCCTTGTAAGCTTTTAAACCAGATAACTCGATTAAATTGGTATCATTTTCTGTTTTCTGTGTTATCTACTTATTATACCCTCAAATTCAACGTTTTTAATATCAAGTAGTAAAAAATATCCATTTTTCCTTTAAAGGAAGTTATAATATAATATGTCCTACTAAATAATTTAATCTCAATTAAAATAAACCCTTTATAGAAGCCTCCAACCTGCTGCGCATGCGCCACTCCTCGCTGGGGAAATCGGCTCCTTGCCTCACGGGCAACTATTTTCGCCACGAGCTGGCCGCTCCGCCACCGATTCAGGCGCCTGGCTTTGGTGCTTCTCCTTCGGGCGGCCACAACATCTCAAGGTCGGGCAGTTGTGCCGGGATCGGCATGGTCAAGCACCACCATCACCATCATTTGCACGGCGTTGTGATGCGCGGATCGGCTGGCGGAGGCGCTGGCACCGCGGGCGGCTCCTCGAGTGGAGTAGCTCATCATCGCCTCAGCCTGGTCACCAATGCGGCTGCCGTGGCGGCGGCTGGCGGATCCCGGGCGCATTCTCCGTACTCGGCCAGTCCCGTTGACAGTCCGCGCCTCAATTCACCCATGCCATTTGCATTTGCTCCGATCAAAAGGATCGCCTCGTGCCGTGGCGTCGTCGACGGACGTCGCTGGTCCGTGGCCTCGCTTCCCTCCTCTGGATACGGCACCACCCCGGGCAGCTCCAATCTATCGGTGAGTTGACTGAGACAATCTGCCAACAAACCATATTTACATTGAATGTTTTCCGTATCGTAGTCTCAGTGCTCCAGTCAGGAGGGTCTTAACCAGTTGCCGCACAACATTCCGCCCGGAGTCCAGGAGGCGGATGCCGCTGCCGTGGCCGCCGGCGCCTGCTGTGCCGAGCACCTCAAGCAGCATTGTCCCAAGCACTGCGCTCTCTTGCTGGCCGTTTCTCAAAAACAGCTGACTCCGCAGCCGCCGAAACCATCGCAGCTGCATCCCCAGAAGCTGATAACAGCGCCTTGTAGCAACTGCTGTGCCGAACTGAGCCAGGCCTGCGGAGGTCAGCAGGCTGGTGGTAATGGTGGCCCATCGGCTAATACCTCGGCCTCGAGTGCGATGCAGGTTGGAGGTCGGATGTCGCCCTACTTTCGTCCACGCTCCCGATCGCTCTCCAGCCCATCGCGTTCACCAATCGTGGACAATGAGATTGCCGTGATGAACACTCTGTACAAGGAGCGGTTTCCCAAGGCCACTCAGCAAATGGAGGAGCGGCTGAAGCACTTCATCAACGAAAACAAGAGTGCTGCATGCAACAGCTTCAGGGACTCGCAGCCAATAGTGCGGTGAGGCGAAATCTTTAAATCTACTTAATATATTTTACTAGAAGGCTTATAACTAAAACTAATTATATTCCACAGCTTTGTGCATCATCAGGTGTTGGAAATGGCAAGGGACTGCCTGCACAAATCGGAGGCCAAGTTGATAACCTCGCAATATTTCTATGAGTTAAGTGAGAATCTAGAGCGTTTGCTGGTCGAGACCAAGGAGAAGTCGCCAGAGGCGGCCGCCGAGCTTAATGGTGTGATTAAAAAGCTGCTATTGATTATCTCGCGACCAGCACGCTTGCTGGAATGCCTGGAATTCGATCCGCAGGAGTTCTACGAGCTATTGGAGGCTGCCGAGGGGCATGCCAAGGCCATGCCCGTGATCAAGGCGGACATTCCGCAATACATCATCCACAAACTGGGCCTGAACCGTGATCCGATCGCAGAACTGCAGCAAGAGTTGCGGGAGACGCAGCAGATGTGCTCGGAGCTGGTCACCGTGGATGCGGATCCTCTGCAACCGAATGGCAGTTTGCTCCTCAATTCTCCCCTAACCAGTGCAGCCAAACAGTTGAGCAGCCTGGCTCTGGATTCCATTACGTTGGACTCGGGAAGTGGCACTGCGACGCCTCAACAGCCTCCTCAGACCCCCGTGGCTACATGTGAGAACGCTCCATCTTTTGCGTTGGCCATAAGCCAGATGAATGAGGAGCGAACGGGAGCAGGAAGTGCGGTTGGCGGTGGTTCGGGTGTCACTGGAACAGGAGCTGGAGGATTAACTGGAGTGGCCGCAGGAGCAGCAACCACAGGAAGTGCCGCCCAACAACCCTCACCCCACGAAAACGACTTTGACATTGTCAAGCTGATCTCAAATGGTGCTTACGGAGCCGTCTACCTGGTGAAGCACAAGACCACCCGTCAGCGCTTCGCCATGAAGAAAATCAACAAAAATAATCTCATTCTGCGCAACCAGGTGGAGCAGGTGTTTGCCGAGCGTGACATACTCTCTTTCGCCGACAATCCCTTTGTGGTCAGCATGTACTGTTCGTTCGAGACCAAGAAGCACCTGTGCCTGGTGATGGAGTACGTGGAGGGCGGCGACTGCGGCACGCTGCTGAAGAACATTGGACCCCTGCCCGCGGACATGGCCCGATTCTATTTCGCCGAGACAGTATTAGCCGTAGAGTATCTGCACAGCTACGGCATCGTGCATCGCGACCTCAAGCCGGATAATCTTCTGATCACGGCCCTGGGTCACATTAAGCTGACGGATTTTGGGCTCTCCAAGATGGGTCTTATGTCGTTGGCCACCAATCTGTACGAGGGATACATTGATTCGGAGACAAGGCAGTTTTCCGACAAGCAGGTGTGTAGGTTCATAAAACCGTTTCTTTCCATTTATTAAATGTTTTCATTTGCTATTCCAGGTGTACGGCACACCCGAGTACATTGCCCCCGAAGTGATCCTGCGGCAGGGCTATGGCAAACCAGTAGATTGGTGGTCCATGGGCATCATTCTCTACGAATTCCTTATCGGTTGTGTGCCGTTTTTCGGCGAGACCACTGAAGAACTATTTGCGCACACCGTCAACGATGACATCGAGTGGCCGGACAGTGAAGATTGGCCCGTGCAATCCGAGGCGAAGGACATAATTTCTCAGTTGCTGCAGCAGAATCCGAGGGATCGTCTGGGCACCCAAACGGGTGCACTTGAAATGAAGGAGCACGAATACTTTCTGGGCATGGACTGGAACTCTCTGCTGCGCCAGAAGGCGGAGTTTGTGCCGCAGTTGTCCCACGATGATGATACCAGTTATTTTGACAGTAAGCTAAATAGGATAGGCTAATATCGAATAGTATTAATGAAACCTTTGTTACTCTGTTCTTTAATCAGCCCGCATGGATCGCTATAATCATGATCTAGGTGGCGAAGATACGGACGACACGGATGATACGCCCGTTTTCGGCAGTTTTAATTCCTATACTCCGCAATATAGGAAGCAGCATTATAGCTGGTCCCGTCATGCCACGCCCACGGCGACTGATGGCGCCAAAGCGACGGCCCCGCCACCACTCACATCGCTACCATCGCGTGCCCAGGAGAACCCAGTAGCAGCCGTAGGTCCCACATCGACTGGCGCCCTGCCCAAACTCAAAACGGGAATGGGAAGCGGAAGTGGTAGCGGCAGTGGTTCGGGTAGCGCCTCCAACGAGGGAGTGGTCAACAAGTTCTTGAACACGCCACAACTGCGAAAGCTAGATGTGAGTATTAGCTAAGCAAATACTTACTTTAAAAATGCGCCCAAAGCAAATCAGCTCGATACCAACTGTAAATACATGTGTCCAATGTTGTGTACATATGTAATTTTATTTTTCCTATGGAATTTTTAAAATATTCAAATTTTAAATTAAATCTGATAGTTAGCACTTCATTCACTTAATTGTGTGAATTATTATTAAAGCAACCTTGTTGATCATTACAGCTCTCGTCCAGCTGCCTGAAGGTGCCGTCCACACCGGATGCCGACTATTTGCCCGAATTGCTGCATAATGTCACGATTGGAAACGATGCGGAGCTGCGGATGCTGAAGCACTATCTCCAGCAACCGGTTTCTGGCGCAACTCAGCGCATGCAGCAGCGTCATAGCATGCCGCCAAACACGACGACGATCATCAGCACGCCGGCTACTCCGCCACCGACTCAAACTCAGGCGGCGATGGCGGCCACTCCGCCTACGGCGACGGTGGGCAGCTTTTCGCGCAGCACTCCGGAGAGTTCTCAAACGGACAGCGATGACTTCTCGCCGCAGATTAACCGAAAACGGAAGGGCGTCTGTGCCAGGGACATTTTGCCGCGTTTCTCCATCTCGATTGAGGATGAAACTATTTCCGCGGGCAGCTCATCCACGGAGAACATGAACTTGCCAAGAGAACAATCGCCGTTGGCGCTGCAGCATCAACCGAAATCCATGGATGGATGCAGCAGTGGAAGCAGCATGAAGCATCATCGTTCCAGGTCGATTGTTAAGTCTGCCTCCGCCTTGGGTTTGTCCCTAATGACATCCCTGGACAACAGTCAATTGGCCGCGCAGCTGTGCGGCATTCAATCGCCAGGTGGCGGAGGCAACGGCTCCAGCACGGCCAGCTCCAGGGATACGTCACCTTGCCGCGAGCTCTCGCCCTTGGTGACGAATCTAAAGCCACCGATCATCATTCGACGTGGACCGCGTGGATTTGGTTTTACTGTCCATACCATCCGCGTGTACTATGGCGACACGGACTTTTATACCATGCACCATTTGGTCATGGCCGTAGACGAGGGCAGTCCGGCCTTTGAGGCTGGTCTGCGACCAGCGGATCTCATTACCCATGTTAATGGTGACGCTGTGCAGGGTCTGTTCCACACCCAGGTGCTGCAGCTGCTCCTGAGCGGCGGCGAGCATGTTACCCTGCGAGCCACGCCCCTCGAACACACCAGCATCCAGAGCGGTGGGCGCAAGCGCGATCTCATGCAGAGCAAGCTGGCCAAGAAGGGTGTTAATCGCCAAAAGAAGCAGACAAAGAGGGAGCACGACAAGAAGCGCAAGACCTCGCTGTTCCGTCGAATAAGCAGCAAGCGTGCAAATGCAGAGATGCAGCAGGTGAGATCACATTTGTACAACGGTTTCAGAAAACAACAACCAATTTATTATTGTACTTTCATTACTTAACTACAGTACTCGGCTGGCACAAGTTCACCCACCACACCGTCGGCAAGAAATTTGTCGCCCTTGGATTCTTCGTATCACAGCAGCTGCTGCCAGTCGGCAGCCAACTCCTCATCGCAATCCACCTCGCCCTCGTCCTCATCGCCCAACACACCCACCGGTTCGAGTGGCTCTAATCACGGTGTCAACGCAGGATCCGCTCCAGTTGTCCCCTCGGCCCTCAGTGTGCAATTGCCCGCTGTCCCGCCACCCACGCAGTTGGTGCTCCTGCCCCACGTGGGAGCCGTCGTCGGTAGCAGTCCCACCTCTGTGGGAAATGTGCCAGGTAAGCGGATTGAAAACATATAATCGCTATGTGCTTTATTATTAATAGGTCACCCTTTATTTGTTTAGTGTCCCCCACTGGAGTCGTTCCGCAGCTGTATCAGCGTCCATCCACTTTACACGGTCTCAAGCACAAGCTGCATGCGGCCACGGCCGTAATAGCGGGAGGAGGTAATGCCAGCAATCCCGCCGGAGGTCTGAAGACCCTCCACACCACGAGCAACAACTCGCTGCCGAATCGCCGGAAGTCTGTGGGTCACATTCCGCTGTCCCCGTTGGCACGGACTCCTTCACCCTCGCCGCTGCCATCGTCGCCCACACGATCTCCTTCCCCATTGGCCTTTCCATTGGTTGGTCATCAGCCAGGTGCCTCTAACACCACACAGTCTTACAGTCCTGGAAGCACGCTGCCCACGTTGCAGACGGCGGTGAATGCCAATAGCAAGAAGGCAGGATTTGCACGTACCAAGTCGGCGGAACCCAGTTCTCCGCTGCTACGGCGCGCCTTGTCGCCAGATCGCTTGCATCCCCGCAGCGCTGAAACGAAGATATCGCCACTTTGTTGCTCGCCGCCTATTAAGCAGCCGACGCACCAGCGGGTTGTGACCACCACCTGGAGGTCGACGCCAGGCGGCAATGCAGCTGCAGCAGCAGTTTCAGGTGCTCCTGCTGCTCAGCCCCAGCAGCTGGTGACGGCCGCTTCTGAGGAATCTCAAAGACAAACTGGTGTGGCAGCAGTGGTTTCCACAACCGCTGCTGGAACAGAGCCATCTGCCACCGCTGTGGTTACCATGGCCAACTCTGAGCCTCTGCCTCGTATTGCCGAGGAGAAGGATTCGCCTACCAGCACCCAGGACAGCAGCAGTGTGTCCGAGGGATTCATGCCCGCCATCGAGGAGTACGCAGAGGGAGAGTCCTCGTCCTCGCCCACTCAAACCCTTGAGAAGCCTACAAAGGTCAAGGCCACCGAGCAGCCAGAGATGGAGCCTGCTGGCAAGACCAAGAAGGTCGACCAGGGTGAGTTGATAAACAAGATAGTGGGGCATACAAAAGTAATTTTCTATACAAAAATAACTTTTTAGCAACCAACTTTTTTTTATTTGTTTAACCTGATTAATTAACTTGACGAGCCCTTATCAAATTTTATACAAAGATCCCAAAGATCAAACTTTATTAGTGGTTAAAATAGTTGTTTAAGTTTCTTAAAATTGCATATTTCTACTTATTTTAATTTCTTTACTAAACATTAAAAAAATTTTTACGTGTTTTAAATTAACTTTAAATAATATTTATTAAATCTACATCAAAAATGTTTTGTTTTTTCAGGTAAAACCACTTCTGCACCCAAAACTAAGACCCAGAACAGTGGCTGTAAAACTTCGATGACAACGACAAAGCCCGCCAGTCCGAGCGTGACTATCTCCACGGGACCACGTAAGGATTCAACGGCTACGACAGCAGGAGGAACCACTGCAGCCACTTCTGCTGCCAAGCAGAGGAAGTAGCGCCAGAGCAGCCGCGGTGGATATGGATGCTTGTGTTTTAAATTTCGCGTTTAAACGTTTATCTAAGATGAGTAAGGAGGAAGGGCGATGGATCGAGGACTGGAAATGGAAGCCGCAGGAATTCAATATATATTAATAGCGATGGATTGCGTTTTAAACCTTTTTTCGAAGTAAGCTTGTGTTTTTTGCGCAAATCATACAATTTAGCAATGAAATTAATTAGAAAATTCTGAAACCTAGTAGTTTGTAGATGTCGTAACTAAAGGAAAACTAAAAGAATACCGCTTGAAAACTCTTAATGTAAATTAGTAGGCACGAAAGCAAATCGAGAAAAAGCACGATATTCCAGTTAAAGCAAATCTAAGAGGCACCACGCAATTATGTACTGTATATAAATGTGTAACATTGATAGAATTAACGAATTGTGGACTACGGATGATGAGTCGAATGGAGAGTCATGGAGCGGAATACGCGGTGTTTGGGCTGCGTTTATAACATTTTTGCGAATCTATACACTATGCCGAATTCAATATAAACTATATATTAAATAAATGTTATATGTGTGTGTATTAAAAACGCCTTTTTTAATTTCTTCGGGCCACGGATCACAAAAGGGGCATGTGCAGAATAATTTAACGACGAAAAACAAAGGAAATTTCGATTGGCTCGTTCAATTTTAATAATAATTTGAAGAGATATTTCTTAATTTATTTTGGCTTTAGAATTTTTAAACGTTTCTTGTTATTGCTCTTTAAGATATTTCTTCCTACTAATGGTAGGGGTAAAAAAATAAAGTTTAAGGGAAAATAATAAAATTGCTACATATATAATAATTCTTAATAATCGCTAATTGACAAAAACTACTAATTGAAAGTTTCCCAATGATTTATTATTATTTATTAATTAATCGTTTTACCATTCTTACAAACCAATTATTTATTTATTTTGGTAGTGTTCGTCTATTACTTTTTATTAGAGGTTTTAAGATCAATTTTATTTAATTTTTTTATAATTGCAAATGGAAAAATAATGTTAGTTAGTCTTTAATCTGCAAATCGAATCCTATTCTACATAACTTATTATTTCGTCTAGGCTAGACCATATGGGCATTCCATATTATCACTCGGAACATTTGCACACCATTTAAGTCAAAAAACAAGAGAGAACGCTATAGTCGGGTTGGTGTCCCGACTATCTAATACCCGTCACTCGGCTAAAGGGATTGCGATGGAGGTGGAGATAAGAACTTTGATCAGCAATAACTTTTTAACGAATGGTCCGATTTAAAAAATTTCTTCTACATTTCGATAGGTATTGATAAACACAACAAAACTGCATTTTTACTTTTCCGAAATATTTAAATTTTTAAAATCGTGTATAAGCTATTGTGGGCGTTAGAGGGGGCGTGGCACCATTTTGAAATAAACTTGCGCTGCGTAGGAGCTCCAAAAATCTTCATGCCAAATACCAATCCTCTAGCTTTTATAGTTTCCGAGATCTCAGCGTTCATACGGACAGACAGACAGACGGACAGACGGACAGACGGACAGACGGACAGACGGACAGACAGACATGGCTAGATCGACTCGGCTAGTGATCCTGATCAAGAATATATATACTTTATGGGGTCGGAAACGCTTCCTTCTAGCTGTTACATACTTTTGCACGAATACAATATACCCTTTTACTCTACGAGTAACGGGTATAATAAAATCGATTTTTTTTTATACCCGTTACTCGTAGAGTAAAAGGGTATATTGTATTCGTACACAGAAAACACTCCGTCAGCCATACTGTCAGATCCGCTGCCGTCTATCATTGTCTGTCTGTCCGTATGACGCTGAGATCTCGGAAACTATAAAAGCTAGAGGATTGATTTTGGCTGAGATTCTTGGGCTCCTACGAGTTTTTTCAGGTGCCACGCCCCCTCTAACGCCCCAATGCTTAATAAACGATTTTAAAAATTTATTTCGTTGAGGTTGTTTTCAACACCTATCGAATGTAGAAGAAATTTTTAAATCGGACCATTCGTTAAAAAGTTATTGCTGATCAAAGTTCATATCTCCATCGCACTCCCTTTAGCCGAGTGACGGGTATTAGATAGTCGGGATCTAACTTTTACGTTCTTCTCTTGTTTTAATAATGGGTTTGACTTTTCGCTCTTCCCAAGCTCAATTTTTTTTTTACGACTTTTAGTTTCTAAGATATAGAAGTGGATTTTGCAGGAGAACGTTCAACACCAGATTGTAGCGAATGCTGATGGAATATTTTAATGTGATTTCTTGTAGAATGTTATCCAATCATGTCGCTGTAAAATGGTTTTGGTTTTACTTAATAAAATAGTTAGGAATTTTTTGTATGCAGTTTCAAATACGTTCGATCGGGACATGTCGCTCGGGACATTTTTTCTGTCCGTTTTGCAAAGTGGATATCTTTATCCCTAGCCTTCAATTGCTGGCTGGCTTGCTTTTAATTTAATAGTTTAACATGTAAATGAAGCATTCAGTGCAGAAAACTGTCACATATTGGCATTTCTATAAGATAATTTAACAACAAAAGACAGGTCCAAAAATATCAAAAAAATGGCCAAAAACTAACTTTTGCGTATATTGATTGGATTAGTCATAAAAATAATAAAACTATACTAAAATTTTTTAGTTAAGCTGAGGATCAAACTTATTAACTGGTCGGCATAATTATTTTGACAGATTTGAATGTTAATTGTATTAAATTTTGAATTTTAAAAAAAATTTGGGATAAAAAAAGAAAAATAATGTATTAAGAGAAAAAAATTCGATAAAACAAAACTAAGCAAATGGAAAGATATGAGATTAAGAGAAAAATATAATTTTATTTTCCTGCACGAGTTCCAAAAAAAAATAAAAAAATAATAAAAAAAAAAAAAAAAATATATATTTGTTTGTGTATGATTGTGGATGGAAGGAGGAGGAAAATTATAAGAAAATGGGAGGAAAAAGAGGAGCAGCTATAATCAAAAAAAAAAAAAAAAAAAAAAAAAAAATAATAATATTTTAGGTTGTTGCAAGGAAAAAAAAAAAAAAATTATAAAATTTGGAAACCCATTAGGGTTGGAGTGGGGGGGGGGGGGGGGGGGAAGAGGAGTGAGGGGGGGGGAAGGGGAGGGGGTAGGAAAGAAAAAAGGGAAGGTGAGTTAAAAAAGGCAGGGGAGGTAATAAGACAAACGACAAGATTTGTGGTTTGGGTAGGAGCGCGGACGGAGGGGGTGGAGAATGAAAAATAATGTGGGGGGGCACGCGAGACAAAAAAAAAGGGGAAATTGAAATGGGTGTGGAAAATTTGGGGGTGTGGGGGGTATTATGGGGGAAAGGGATAAATAAATAATAAAATTTTTGTGTGATGGTAAAAAAAAAAAAATAAAATTATTAATGAAAAAAAAAGTTGGAATATTTTAAATGGGAGGGTGGGGTAGGGGGTGGGGTGGCACGGGGAAGAAGGAGATGGGGGGGACAGCGAGGGGGAAATAGGGAAGGAGAGGAGGGGGAGTGTTTGCTTGGGGGGCGGGGGGGGGAGGGGAGATAAAAGGAAAGGGAAAAAAAAAAAAAAATTAAATTGATGGGAGGGGATGAAGGGGAGGGACGGGGGGGGGGAAAAAAAAAAAAAATTAAATGTGGGGGGGGGGGGGGGGGGGTGGGGATAAAAAGGGAAAAAAGAAAGGAAAACCAAAAACCAAACGGAAAATGGGAGGGGGGGGGGGGAGATGGCGAAGGAGACCACAATGAAATTAAAAAACGGAAACGAGGAAGATAATATATTATAAAAATTTTAAAATGGGGGGAATTGGGGGGGGGGGGGAACCAACGGAGAAAGACGGGAAGTACATGCAAAAAGCATGGAGACAAAACACAATAAATAGTTAACAATTAATAATTATTAAAGGAAGAGAAGAGGATGAGAACAAGGCTGTAGGATTAAAGCTGAATGGGATGTAAGTAATCAGATAGGAGTAAATATGTCAATGTGCAAAAAATTTATGATAAAATATAAAAAATATAAAAAAATTAAATGAAACTAATATTGGGACAAAACAATGTGGTGATTGTTTAAGTTTAAAGGTTTTTGGCTTGGAGGAATTTTTTGGTGAAAGTGCCCATAGCTAAAATTCAAATTAATTTTTGTGTGGTAAATGGTTTTACATTTTGTTTAATTCTAAACTCTGCTCATGTTTCTCCCCAAATCCAAATCCCCCTTTTTCTTTTCTAAGCCCATGTCGATAGGCGTACGGCGTAAAGACTCTGTTATCGATAGGAATTTGCCAGCTGTGCAATAATTGCACTTGTGGCCGAATAACTTCATTTTACATATTATATATTTAACGCAAATATGCTGCCGAAACTGAAAATATCCGCTTTCCTGCTAAAAGTAAGACTTTTATTGGTGCCATTAACAGTAATTTGTAACCAACTAACTTCCGATCGCAGCGCCTGGAGCGAACAAAGCAACAGTGCAGTGGTTGTTTATACGGAGTTTTCTACGGAGAGGGAACCCTGCTCCTACTCAGCTTCAACATTGAGTCCAGTTTGGGGCAGCTGAACTACGAGCAGATCCAGCACAGATTCCCCGCGGAACTGGATCTCTGCGGATTGGTCAAGTTCGGCGATTGCACCGATGGCGAGGCGCACCTTAATGAGGTCATCAAATCGGTGGACATCACCGACAATCCCATACTGCTGCAATGCGAATTGGGCACCCTGGTGGGCCTGCGAGCATCGTTCTTTGTCCACGGAAAGCTGGAGGAAGTGCCCTACGAGGTGATGGAGGGGGAGCAGCTGTACAACGACTTCTGCTTCACCCGGCTGCAGTGCGGATTCTTCCTGCAAACGGCTGCCACTCCGGAATCCGTGGCGAGGGAAATGCATGTGCTGCGCAAGCGGGTTGCGGACGGCAATCTGGTGTTCAATGTCCCGCAGACGAAGATCTTCATCAACAGTTGTGGGCCGCTTGACAAACAGTTCACGGGTGATTCTCAGATTCAGAATCTTATTGATGTCATCCCCAGTCCAGGAAATGAAAAGGAGACGGCCGGTGGAGACAAGAAGAAGGCCAAGGCCCACAACACGCCGGTCAAGAGATTGGCGCCCACTGGCTGCGACTACGAGGTGATCCCCATCGATGTGCTGCGATCGCGCAGTCGTGACCCCGTAGCCCGGGATTCACCGCCCCATCCGGCGCTAAGCATTGCCGTAACCACCGAAGAGCAGACCCGAGTCCAGGTTCCATTGGAGATCGAAGCCATGGCCATTCTATGCAGGAAGACCAAGCTTCAGCGGCTTTACGACGTCCTAATCGAGAGCATCTGCCGCGCTCTGAGATTATTCGAGCTGAGTCTGATCGAGCACCTCACAGAATCGGAAAGCGGCAAGCTGTTGGTGCCTGCTAGCTATCACTTTTATCCCCAGGAGTTCGGACACTTCGTGAGCTGCGCATACCTGCAGGATCTAGGCGACGATGATCCAAACATGCAGGAGAGACGCAAGAGACTCCATCGGCAGTTTGCTTTGCCCGTCAGTCGTCCCTATTTCCGCAGAGCCAATCGGGTGCATTTCCTGGGCGAAACGGAGGACGCCCCGTGGACTCCACTGCTGAACACCCATATTGGAGTCCGTCCCAGTGGAGTTACCGACGGCAAGGAGTACTTAGTAAACGGCAACTACCATTACTACCACTACCTGCAGCAGCAGGTGCAGGATAAGGGATGGGGCTGTGCCTATCGCTCGCTGCAGACGATCTGCTCTTGGTTCGTGCTGCAGGGCTACACGAACGCCCCGATTCCCACGCACTTGGAAGTGCAGGAATATCTGCACAAGATCAATGATAAGCCCGCTGCTTTTGTGGGGTCCTCGCAGTGGATTGGTTCCACGGAGATCAGTATGTGCCTGCAGGGATTCCTCAACGTAGACTCAAAGATTCTACATGTGGCCTCTGGAGGCGAGTTGGCCACTGTTGCCTCCGAACTGGCCATGCACTTCCAGACGCAAGGAACACCAGTGATGATTGGCGGCGGTGTGCTGGCCCACACCATTATCGGAGTGGACTACTGCGTGCAGACGGGTCAGGTGAAGTTCCTTATCTTGGATCCACATTACACAGGTGCCGATGAACTGGCCACAATTCAAATCAAGGGCTGGTGCGGCTGGAAGGGCATGGACTTCTGGACTAAGGGCAGTTACTATAACCTCTGTATGCCCCAGCGGCCGATTTTGTATTAAGTTCAGATCCTTTTCCATTTGCATTTAGATAGCCTAGGGTGGGTCGATTTCATTTTTAATTTGTCCAAACATATTCGTTGCTTTAAGACACTCAGTCTGATATAAATTGTATTTTTTGAATCCACAAAGAGATATTCGGGGAAAGTGACAATTTCATTACAAAGTAGTTAATAAGTTTTTATAAAGATTTCTCTATTAGGTGTTTATTTTCGTTCAATTAAAAATCAATTGAGATTACGCTTAATATTTTAATTAGGCAAGCGCATATTAGTTTTTCAAAATTACTTGACATCTATTAACAAACGTCTGTTTTGGCTATTGAAATGTTCCAGTTCTTTGTTTGGCAACCTTCCAAGTCGACCCACCCTAAAGTACAATCTAAGGTCAAGCTTTAAAGTGGTTTTGTGTGTAATTATTTCTTGTATATGATACTTGTGTACTTTAATTGTATTACTCTTGTACGTTATATGTCGATGCTATATCTCCCACTCACTTATTAAACAATATACTAAAATGTTAGCTTAGAAACGAAATGGAGACAGATGTGACCCTTGAGTAGACTTCTTGAGGGGAAGTAGTCCCGGGCTAAACACCACTCTTAGAGTACTTCTTCCAGTAACGCTTGACATCATCGTGGCCATTCTTCTGGACCACCATGGTGCGGGTTCGTTCATTTTGCCACACCAGCATGTGGATCGACTGAGCGTAGTCCCTTAGCGTTACGAAGTCAGTCTGGGAGAGGAACTGATTGTACACCACGCCCTCCGTGTAGGTGAAGCGATTTCGCTCCAGTTCCCACAGTTTAATTTGATCGACGACAGTCGGTGGCAGGCAGGACTTGGACTGAATGGCTGACTCAACCAAGCGCATGTTGGGATGCGCATACTGTTCCAGATACGAGACAATCTGCTCTGCCGTGATTCCGCCCCGCAGCGCCTGACGCACTGAATCCCGGGTGAGAACGCCCACGACGAGATTGGGAAAGCGGTAGAGCAGCTCTGTAAACAGACCCAGCACGGCCACTTGGAGCGGTGAGTCTGTGTAGGCATAGACCCGATAATTTGTTTCCACCACTATGTAGCCGCAGTCCTGCGTCGCCTCCTCATCCATTGCCACGGAGGCGGTCGCTGCAGCCTCCTTGCTGGTCACATTCAGAGCCAAACGGGTGGGATAGAAGCGTCCCTCCTTGCGCTTTCGCTGGAAGACCAATCCAAACTCCCGAAGATGCTGCAGGAAGGTCAGCATCTGGCCATTCATTCCCTCCGAGCTGTAGTCCCTGCCCAGCGTGGAAAAACTGAGCTGAAAAAGCATGGACAGGCATTCCGGCAGGCTAATACCTCGCTCCTCGCACGTGTCCAGGTATTGGAGCATAAAGTGCCAGACCTGAGCTCGCGTGTCCAGCAGCAGGAACTGAAAGCCCTGTCGGGTTATTGTGATGCCATCGCGTTCATCGCGCTTCATGAGATTGGCATGAAGCAGAATCCTCACGGCATCCGGACTTATGGCCTCCGCATCGGTGCCATTGCGATTTCCAGTGCCAACCATATAGTGCAGCACGCAGCGCCACCGCGACATGGCGTACGTGTCGAGGAAGGCGATGTCTCGGGGCTTAGAGTCCTTCTCCAGCGTGTTGGTCATGGGCCAGGGCTTTCCGCCGCCCAGCAGCACCTGGCGCACACTCTTCTTGAAGGTGGGCGACAGTTCCCAGGCGGACAGGCCGCCGGGTATGGCCGTAACCCGCCAGACATTCAAGGCCGTCAGACAGCTGGTGGCCTCCGTTTGCTCCCTGCAGGATCAATGGATTACGGGGGATTTACTAAATTAACTTGAAGGTCTTCTTACTTGGCACAACGTTGGGCCCCCCATGACGAGACCACCGCTTGGGGCACCGGTTGATCCACGAACAGTATCCGTATGATAAATTGCCTGGCTATTTCAGGCAGCTCCCGGAAGACAGCCAAGCAAATGGGCGGATAGTTGTATAGCTTCTCCAGCGACTCCGGCGTTTGGCGAGTGCGCAGATACTCCTGGAAGTCCTTGCACTCCAGGTTCGCGGGACCCTGCACCAAAGGCGACAGGCCACTGGTTCCACTGCCACCGGCTGCCGAGTACCGACCGGGACCGGATTTCGTGTCGGCCATGTCGAATGTCGAAATGGTAAACAAAAGGAATCCAATCTCAATACACTGGCATCGATAGCCGGTCTTTTGCCGGTCGACAATCGATAGTAGAGTTCAAGGGCGTAGCAAAAAGGGTATTACTTTAACATTGGAACCTTTTTTAATTTTGTTGTTTAATATTTTTATTAATAAATCTAGGAGACATTTAAATGGTTAAATATTGTATTTATATTTATAATTATTTAAGCTTTTTACATATGATCTTAAGCTCAATAAAATGTGTCTCATTATTTCATTTGATAAGTTTTAAAACAACACAAAAAAAGTCTTTCCTTGATTAACGTACTAATTTGCTAAAAAAATACCCCCTTTTCTACACCCATCCCTTACCAAGTGCTCGAAATAGTGATGAACCTCAACTGTTATCGATAACACTTCAGCTGTTGCTCTGCACACGTGCGCTGAAATATTCTTTATTTTTATTTGATTTAGGCGAATTTCCGTATCTAAAATGAGTGACGACGAGGAGCACTACGAACCAAGGGCGCACAAGAAGCTGCTGCAGGCCATCGGCAGTCTGGGCAAGGTGCAGCACATCCAGAAGTCCACCCGAGACGAGCGCCAGTCGCGTCAGGATGAGTTCCAGCTGGTGAAGAGCGTGTCGTCGGCGGAATCGGAGCGTGCACCCCGGGCGGTGGGGCTCAACGACCTGGTGGACATCCTGCGCTCCTCCTCGAAGCACAGTCAGACGGGCAAGAAGCTCAAGAACGTCCAGGGCAGCAAGAAGGTGCTGGAGAAGCCACTAGAGAAGCCGGCAGCGGATCGCATCAAGCGGACCATTGGCTACGAGGGAGTGTCCAAGAAGCTCGGGCGCTGGGATGCTGTGGTGGCCCAACAGCGTTCGGCAGAGACCCAGGTGAGTCCATTTCACATCGACTAAGTATCTTTAGACGCTTATCTGACCCGAAAATCTCCCTTCAGATCTTCCCCTTACCCTCTGAGACGATTTACGTAAACACTTCGGCGAGTGCGCGTCCCCTAAACACACGGATTAAATCTAATCTTGCCAAGGAACTCGAGGCCAGCAACCGTAAACTACGGGAGCTACGCAAGGCGCAAATTGGCGACACCACGGATGAGAAGGAGCTGGCGAAGCAGGAGCGCCTGCTTCATCAAAAGAAGCTCTCGCGGGATGAGCTCTTTGCCCGTCGTAAGGAGCTGGCCTACCTGAAGATGCGCGAGTCCCAGAAATCGGCAAAAGCGCGCATGCAAAACAAAATCAAATCCAAAAAGTTCCACAAGCTGCAGAAGCGCCAGAAGATTTTGGAGCAGATGAAGGAGTTCGAGCTGCTGCAGAAAACCAACCCGGAGGCGGCGCTGGAGAAACTCAATGCCCTGGAAAAAAGTCGTGTGCAGGAGCGCGCCAGCCTGCGGCACAAAAACACTGGCACATGGGCCAAGAATCTGCAGGTTCGTGCCAAATACGACAAGGATGTGCGAAAGGATCTGGCAGAGCAATTGGCTGTTAGCAGGGAGCTGACCCAGAAAAAGCAGGAATCCGACAGCGAGGAGGAAACCAGCAGGAAGAGAGTGGCTCCTGTGGAGGATGATAATGACTACGATCCTTTCAATCCTTGGACAAAACGAAAAACTGTTGAAAATGCTGAGAACGGCAAAGACGAAAGTGAGGATGCCAATTGGCGACAATATTGGACGAAGCGGAATCGAAACGAAAAGCTACTAGAAGAGCATCGTAGGGAATTGGAAGAGGACGTGCAGGATGATGACGTGCAGTCGGAGGAGGATGAAACTCCACGAAAGCCATCAACCAAAGCCAAACCTGCCAAGAAAAGCCCCAAACAATCAAAAGTTAAAACCGAGAATGGTTGGCAAGTAGAAGAGGTTGAGCCAAAAGAAATTAAAAAACTAAAAGGAAAATCTAACTCGAAGTCCATTGATGATATTTTTGAGAAGCACGAAGACCAAGTGAGAGCCAAGCTAAGCCAGAAAATGGAAAAGTTGAAGGAACGAGTAAATAAACTTAAAGAAGCCCCCGTCAAAGGAAAGAAGGCGAAAAAGAAGGACGCCCTTCAGAACCTGAAAAGTCTGGCCTTAAAAAAGACAAAGCAGCAGGTTGAGGTTGACGAGCCTCTAAATTATGGGGAAGATGCGGATTTGCAAAAGAAAATCCCAGACCAATTGGAGAATAATACAGAAACAAAGGAGACCCCAGCTGTGGATACTATAGATCCAAACAAGGTGACAACTCTATTGTTTACCCAAAAGAAAACCCGCTCGGGTGGCATCAATGACGCCCTGATTGACGATGAGGCGGCAGAATACGATGAAGAAGACGCGGCCACCGAACGCCAGTTGACCATTAGTCAGGCCTTCGAGGACGATGATATTATTGCTGATTTTAACCGGGACAAGAGCAAGGACTCTGAGCTGAAGAACACAGAGATTCAGCTGGCCCTGCCCGGCTGGGGCTCCTGGGCGGGTGCGGGTATTTCGCAGGCGGTAATGGAGAGGCGTAACAAGCGACTCCTTCTCAAGCTGGCTGCTCCGGAAAAGCGTCGGGACGACAACAAGGATGCCCTCTACCTTAACGAGTCCGCCAGCAAGCAAGCGCGCGAGCATATGGTCTCCAGCATCCCGTTCCCTTTCCGATCCCTCGCCGACTACGAGGCCAGCATTCGTGCCCCAGTTGGTCGGAACTTTGTGCCGGAGACGGCCTTCCGGATGCTCACCCGTCCGACGGTCATTACCCGCAAGGGCCAGGTCATCGAGCCCATGGCGGAGAGCGAGCTGGTCAAGCCGGACAGGCGTCTGCGTCACATTGTGGACAGGAGGATAAAGCGCATACCGGTAGTTCCCCCCAAGGCGAAAATAGCTTAAACTTAGGAATAGTTTTACAAATAAATTGGATACAAATTAAAATGTGTTCTAAAAAGAACTCTTGATAAATGGAGATGTTAAGAAACATTGTTTAAAAAAATCGGAATGCGTATTATGAGAGACGCGTTAGCATTAAAGGATTAAAACATTAGATAAGTCTTAAAATCGATCATATCTAGACTACGTTTAACGATTCCGTTCGTAGCTTAAACAAAGTACATGGGGTTTGTCCTCATAAATTCGGGAACAATCTTGCGCTTCTCGTACTCTGCCTTCAAATCCAGGAACCTAGTGGAGCTGGGACTTAAAACACCGATTAAATGCGGAAAGCTGCAGGAGAAAACATTGACGTACCCAGTGAGATAAATACGACCACGTGCTGCCACCAAATGGGCCAAGTAGGCTGGAGCCGGATACGAAACCGAGCGATTGCAACGGGGGAACATGTGGCACAGATTGTAGGTCAACTGCTGCAGCAGATCGATGTCCAAATTGCCCGTGTTCTCAATCACGTTGTAGCGCGTAGGCTTGGCCGTGCCCTGGATGGACTGGTGGCTGACCATGAAGAACTGCATCTCGTTGGGATGCACGATGGTGCGATCGACCACGGTTCCGGGTACCACGTTGTTAAACTTGTTGAACTGCGATGGTTCTCCGCTAGGGAAAAAGCGAGTGTGATGACGCTTCACCACAATCACGCAGCAAATCTTTGGCTTGATTCTCAGCTGGATGTGTGCAAATAAATAAAAATAAGTTAGTTTTCCTCTAAGCTACATAGATAATAAAGCAAAACTCACCTTGGCACAGGCTGCATTAATGCCTCTGAGCTCCTCGTTCTTGATCTTTGGAAACTGGCCGTCGCTCACACCGTCACGGAAGTAGAGAATGTGATCCGGGTAGGTCTTTCTATGCTGGTGATAAACACGCAGGTGCTCCATCGTGATCGACTCCATGTCCTCGATTTCCTCCAGAGCCGGTCGCTGCAACCGATATTGCATGTTGTAGGCGGCTCCGTAAGTATCGTGTGAGGCTGCCACGCCCACCACACTGGGAATCTCGCGTTGATCTGGAGACGGATGGGTCACGTCGGCGCCCAAGAACATGGCGTTCTTTATCCGTGGTTCATCCTTGAGTCTGTGATTAATGCCATTTAACTTGGAGTTTACTTTGAGTAGGATATTTCCGATAGTCTGGGGCTTTAGATTTTCCTGAACGGTTTTCTGCTTGATGCACTGCGTCAAAATTCCGTGCTGCAGCTCGGCCTTCTGCTTGATGATGTCATATGATATCCCAGACTTCGGAATAATTACGAAAGCCAGATCGAACTTTTTGCTCTTCAGATCCCCGAAGACGTCGCCCAGGTTACGCTCGTCCTTAAACGTCCTAAAATCCGCCTTGTCAGCCAGGCTCATGCTTACTTGCTTGCTTTGATTAAGCACTTTGTTCATAAAGTCGTTCACCTGGATAAAGTGCATAA
The DNA here is from genome assembly GCA_037075205.1 of Drosophila prostipennis. Classification (NCBI taxonomy): domain Eukaryota; kingdom Metazoa; phylum Arthropoda; class Insecta; order Diptera; family Drosophilidae; genus Drosophila; species Drosophila prostipennis. Next base: position 48,931 of record JBAMCJ010004096.1, read on the forward strand.
TGTAACCCTTCTCTGGAGCATGGTACACGATCGCCCACTTGTGGGCCTTGGGCTTCGGCTCCAGAAACTTCATATTGTCCATACTCCACCAACCGTTCCTTGGCCTGACCGTTTGACCTTTGCCCTGGTACTCCACCACTGGTGCACAGAGGGTGCGGGTGCCCACCATCATGAAGTCGGCAGTGATCTTGATACCAAATCGGCTGATGGTCGGGTCGTTATTGTGCCGGAAGAACTCTAGCAGGTTCATGATCTTGGCCTTTCGTGCGTTCGTCGAAGTAGCTGCAAACTTGATCATGTTGGCCACCTGAGTAGCTCCATCTTTGCGCTGCAAACAAAAAACAAAAATAATAATTTTAAAAAATGTTACCGTTGAATCCGGATTGGTTTTTAAGTGTATCAAGTTTTTCAAAAACAAATCTAAAATCGGTTCGGATTGCTATTTGTATTAAAAAATTTTGAAATCGAACCATTTGTTTAAAAGTTATGCGCGATCAAAGTTTTATATCTCCATCTCCCTCGCACTTCCTTTAGCTGAGTAACGGGTATCTGATAGTCGGGGCACCCGACTATAGCGATCTCTCTTGTTATACCCGTTACTCGTAGAGTAGAAGGGTATATTGTATTCGTGCAAAGTATGTAACAGCTAGAAGGAAGCGTTTCCGACCCCATAAAGTATATATATTCTTGATCAGGATCACTAGCCGAGTCGATCTAGCCATGTCTGTCTGTCCGTACCACGCTGAGATTTCGGAAACTATAAAAACTAGAAGATTGGCATTTTGCATGCAGATTCTAGGAGGTCCTAAATGTAGAAGACATTTTTTAAATCGGACCATTTGTTAAAAAGTTATGCGCGATCAAATTTGTATATCTCCCTCGTACTCCCTTTAGAGTAACGGGGATCTGATAGTCGGGGCACCCGACTATAGCGATCTCTCTTGTTCTTTTTTTTAGTTGTAGCTTTAAGATTTTGAAGGGAAATAATTCCTACTTACAGTTAATGCCTGACCACCATCGATTTCGCAAAGCTCGATGGGAACAAATATTTGCTTGGTCAGGGATCCAACGTGCAGGCAATGAAGTTGGGGATACAGCAACTTGAAATTGCGACTCTTGAAATAGTCGGCCACGGTGGTGGTTTTGCCCTCGTACTCGAAGGTCTGGCTGGTGGCCGGGCTTCGAGAAAGTCCATTCACTTTGTAAATCCTTGGAGCGGTGGCAAACGATTTGGGTGGTGTGTAAATCACATCGAGACCTTTGAGGAACGAATCAATTGAACGCCTGGACGTTTCCAGACTGGTAGAAGCGTTAATTTTCGTCTTAAGACCGAATCGCTCCAGATATTCGATCACAGGCATGGCGATTGGAAAAGATTTGTGCGATATGTCGACATTGAGAAAGGGACGATCACCCAATACCACGGCCTGAAATAGACCGACCAGAGCCTCGTAGCCACCTTCCAATTCTTGGCGCTCACCAGGTTTGGAGGTCTTGAAGAAAGACCGACCTGCCCGAACTGCCTTATTGTGGCAGGGGGCAGCCATCACTACCTCCAAACACTGCATAGCACGCATGGGCTTATCGAAGATCCTTGTCGTCATATAGCTGCAAAGTTATAGGTTTAAATTATATGGATTCATTACGATTCTCTGCCTATTACTTGTTCAACGAGTTAAGATCCACTTCCAAGTCTCCAGTCTCCTTGATTTCCACCGTGTAGGTCAAAACACGTCCTTGACCATCTGTCACCTAGAAAGCATTAAACGCAGAAACCAGGTTTACAGTCAGATATTTGTAATATCTTAAATGTAATATCTTTTCTTTAAATCTAAAAAGGCTTTTAAAATTCCATTTTGGAAAATGGTACTTTTCTCTATATTAAAGTATGTAGGTTAATTACTCCACGTGGACTAAAAAAACGGACCAATCGTATTGATTCTAAGCTATGTTATGAAAATATTTATAGCTTCTTATTATTTTAAATATTATATCGAACCCATTTCTCCCTTCTTACAGAGACTTCCGAGTCCTTGCAGTCCGTCTTTAGCTTGTCCACCGAATAGCAGGATGCTCTACCATCAAAAGCGGCAATCGCCCCGCCCAATTGATTCACACGGAACTGCTCGAATGCGGCTCTAAAGAACTTCTTTGGGCGCTCTGGCAGGATCTTGACATCATAGTGGTAAGCTTTCTTCGGCATTTTCGTCATGTCAACTTTTAGGTAATTAACGGCAACTTGTCCGGTTTCACCTATGGTTCCTCGCTTGGTACTGATTCCGGAAGATCGGCCGGAAGAGGCAGCACCTGTAATTAAATTAAAACTTCAGAAAACACAGCACTATCTTAATATCTTAATTTTTTTATTTCATACAATAAACTACTTAAATGACAAAACTAGTCTGGAACAACAAACAAATTTGTACTCTCTAGTTTTAAAAATTATAAGCAATTTTAAAGATTTATAAACAAAAAACTTGATAATATTTTTAACCAATTTATTAAATACACAATTTAACCAATTTCGTACGCAGACAATCCTGATTATCTTTAGGTTTTTCAAGTGCACATCTGCTATCGCTTGTGTGCCTGGCATATCTGACCCTTCTCAGGTCAACCCATGTTCGGGTTACAATTTATGATACACATATAAATCTATAAAATGTGTTCATGTTTATAGATCCATGAGACCAACTCAATATTTAAAGATCAAACAAAAAAATAGCAAATTCATAATTCTAATATTTATTTACATTTCATTGATGTTTTTTAATCAACAGCACAGATTGCTGATTGTAATATGTTGAAATTTTGTGTTTATATGTCCACAGAAACCCATAATAAGCTGATAAGAAAAGTAATGTTAACCCACAAAATATATAATTTCTTCCATCTGCCCCTCAGTTCAACCCCAAAATCTTAGTCACATAAAATGAAAAAATTTATTTGACCATCATGGTTTAATGATTGTTAGTATGTACTTATAGATCACATGTACTTGCCTTGTGGAGGCGTAGTAACTACAGGTGGTTCCTCCTTTGCCTTATATTCTGGAATATTTAAGAACAAACCATTATATTCGTATCCCAAACCTGGAATTTTTAATGAACTCACTGTTAACTTTTCCCATCTTAAAAAGAAATTAGTTTAATTTATTTTAAACCCCTCTGATCACTATTTCCAAAAAATTTGTTGTTGATTTCTTAAACGTTGTTGACTTTATAACGAAAGGAAGTTTTAAAGGATTTAATATAAACAAATTAGACGCGAAAACATCCACAAGCGAGGTTGTCGGCGGTCCAAAAAGCACTGACTTATCAGTGGAATAAATATAGAATTTATGAAACCGGCACCGAAACATAATGAAGAGAAGAGGGCGTTTCTGAACATTCATTACTCATGGGGAAAAAATGTTTGCGCCACTTAAATACTGAGCCCAGGAGAATTGCCATACGATAACATTCTATTTCCAAAAGAGTATTTTCTCAAAGACTTGAGTCTTGTGACGTGGTAGTTGTTACTTGTTTTACTTTTCCTAATCCTAAATATTGAGACTTAAATTGAGGCAAGTAGAGCCAAATAAATGTGACGCTTTAAGGCCGTGCTCTCAGAGAAAAGACTCATATCTTTAAGATTATCGTCAAATTTGTGTTTCTTTATAAAATAGCTGGAATGATATAGGAACCGACTGATGTATGATTAATATAAAGTGTTAGGGTTTAAAAAACTTTATTTTTTCATAAAAAACTTCATCAAAATTGTTGATAAACAGATAGATATTTTAATTTAATTCTTGAGATCAGCGTTAAAACTCTTTTTTTTAGGATAATTTGGGAAAAGGAAGGAACCCCTTTTGATTTTTGTTTCTAAATATTTATTTAATACCCATTTAATTATGTATTTCCTAATTGTTTTTTTTAATTCAAAGGAGGCATACAAAATACGTTATGGAATTTTGAAAGTAGGAACAGTTCGATATTACACCCACCAGTGATGAGTCAAACGATATGTTCATAGTGAGAACAGCTGGGAGCCGATACTCAAAGTTGCGTACCCATTTACAAACGGCCATCTTTAGCAAGCACATTTTGCAATTATTAGTTTTTTATTGTGATTTTCCAACTATTTCGCCGGGAATATGTACGAACTAAAGACCCTGCTGCCGCAATTCGACATAAAGCTGCCCACCTGCATGTATCCTCTGAAGAATGTGAGCCTGGCGGCGGATTCCCTGGCCAGTGGCTCCTCCGCATCCGCGTCCACATCATCATGCGTAAGTTAATTGCCAGGCCAGTCAGAAATTGGTCGGGATCGCAAGGACAGTTAAAAACAACGTATGTCAACAACGCCACATCCATTCCATTCCCCCATGTGCGATCCTTGCCAGAAATCGGAGGCCAACGGGAGAAGCAAAACAAGCCGAAACGCAGCCACATGTGCACTTGATTTGGACACTTTAGGCCGACAAATACAGCAACTGCTAAAGGTTAAGACCACCAAAACTAAAACACGAAATTCTATTTATAAACCACCGACTAACCAAAGAAACAAAAAGAAAACAGAAATATGTTTAATGCATCCACGCTCCGTTTTTCGTTGCTTGCTCTCTGTTCGTGTGGCCTTGGCCAATGGATTGTGGTGGTTTGACCTCAAAACATGTTACCTTATATTCTAGGACGACACGGCATCGGTGGCTGCCCGCCAAGAGAAGGTGCTCAAGCAGCTGGAGGATCTCAAGGAGCAGCTGGGTCAGATCCGGGCCGGTCTCGGAGTCTGTGGCAAGACCATCCAGCATACAACTGCCTTCCAGAATGGTGGCTTAAAGGAGGTACGATCGAAAGTTAAAAATGTGATCCCATGAAGGCAATAACCTGACGCAAGATGGTCAAATCTTTTCCCAGCTATAAAATGTAGTTTAAAACATATGTAGATATACATTTAAAATATTATTTGAATTAGGTTCCCCTGCAAGATGTTGTCATCAATGGACATCCCAATTTCATACCCTACGCCTTGTTGGCCTTGAAGAACGCCTGGCGGGATCTGTACACGATTGATGTGAAGACCTTCACGCACTCCACGATGGCCGATATTGGACCAGCAGCTCGGGAGTTCGAAGCTAACTTGGCTAAGGTTCCAGTAAACCCGGCTCTGCCTAAGATTAGTGTGACGCTTATCTGGAAGAACTGTAAGTATTTTAAAAATGCCAAAACTAAATTCTATTATAATTATGGAATTTATCTTATAGTTTAACCTCTCTCCAATAAAATGATAATGATTATGCAATACTTTTATGATTTATCCACAGGCGAACACACCGAAATGATCAGCTCACCCACCATGTACGTCCCAATCTACGGAGAGGTGAACATCATCAGGTATCTGGGTCGCGTGGGACCTGCCGAATATCGTTATGAGGGCTCTCCCCTGTGCAATGAGATCGATCTCGTTCTGGACATTTGCTACCAACTGCTGCGCTGCAACACGCACAAAACGCAGGTGGCAATGGTCCGTCTTTTGGACAAGCGACTGCAGCAGCAGCAGTATTTCGGCGGCTCACAGATGTCGGTGGCCGATATCGGTGTCTACAGCTCACTGATACGAATGCCCGCTATAACCGATAAGGATCTGACGCCGGCGCTCCTGGCTTGGCGAAAACGGGCGAAGCTCGTGGCTCAAATTTAAACGATTTAATCGACAAAGGCGAACAAATAAATTATACAAATAATCGAAATCCAAAAATAGCAAATTTTGAGTTTATCCTTGGAGTAATTCCCGTTTAAACCATTACAGATTTGATTTCTGTATTCTCACCTAAATTTAAAGGCCATTGGTTTTGTTCAGTATTTTTATTTGGCTTATTTATCTTTGTTGCAATTATGTTACTGTTTATACAATGCGGTTCTTCGTTTCTATATTGCAATTGTTGGTTTTTAACTTACTCTGTCAATTTTGCACTTAAAAATGGCTTAACTGCTAGGTTCCGTATTTGCTTTTATTCTTGAAATCCATTGATTGTTCATTATGTGTATGTTATGCGGTTGTTCACCTTGTCAGTATGTACGATAGGATGTCGTGTCCCGAATTGGGACATTTGTTTTTCGTTCATAAAAATGTGTGTATGTATATTTTTAAATATTAATGTATACCTAGTACATATGCAGTATATATCATGTATATTGATAATCAGTTTCTGGTTGAGTTTCTTGTGTGATCGGTTTTATTCTTATTTGTTTCTGTATTATTTAGCTGCATAAAAAGGATTTGGAGAAGTCCCTGAACTCTATTAATTGCATTCCACAGGCTGGAAATTAAGTTAGCCCTTTTTTACTGATAGCTTATACGAATCACCTTAGTTATGAAAGTAAAATTGAGTAGGTAAAATCAGCTTAGGACCATGGTTTCAACTACCCTCGTATAAACTAGGTAAATAATTGTGTTCTCAGTTGTTCGGTTTAGTTTTGAAACGTTTATAATTAGCATTAATCATAGTAATAATGTTGGAGAAATGAAAAGGCGGCGGCTCGCCGCCGAGGGCAGGAGTGGGAGGAAGAGATGATGCGACTCCGGCCTGGCTGCATTATGTGGTCTCGCCCTTGCCGCTGTCATCGGCGGACTCGGCATCGTCGGCTCCGGCAGCAGCTGCCTCCCTGCCCAACCCATTGTTCTTGCACTTGCTGCTGCCGCCATTATTTTTGCTAATCGACGCCGTGGCACTGTCATCCTCATCCTCGTCCTCATCATCATCATCGTCGTCCTCGTCGAAGTCATCATCAGACGGCAGGTCGTCCTCCGTCTCCAGATCGAAATCATCATCGTAGAAATTGGCATCCAGGCCAGATTCCGTTGTGGGCTTGCGCGTGGGCTTCAGGCAATAGTCCTCCAGTGTCATCGGCACCACAATGCCCTCTCGCTTGGCCTCGGCATTGGCGGCCAGGGCCTGTTTGCGTATGATGTTAGGATACTCATTGTCCTTACCCTGAAATTAGTATGTCCTTATTAAAGAGCCAATTAGCGGGGTAAATGTCTAGCATACGGACTTTTAGCGAGGTGTTTTCATTATAATTTTTAAACATTTGTTCTTAATAACAGAAGGGGTAAAAATGTTGCAAAAAACCTTTCTTTTTCTAGAATCAAAAAGATGGCGTAGAAATTAATGGAAAATTTATCACTGCTCGCTTTCGTGGTTGCAAGTCCGTATGCTAGACATTTACTTTGACTAGAAGAGCCAGTCGAACCTGTGAGTCCCGCCATCTGCGGTACATGACCGAGGCGTCCACATTGGCCGGCGAGAATGTGTTGGGCTCGTTGAGCAGCGAGATGACCGACAGCAGGATGGTGCGGACGTTCTGCGTGGGATTCCAGCGCTCGCAAGGCAGCTCCCCGCTCTGCGGATCATCCACCGGCGGATGCAGTATGGATATGCACAGATCCCCGTTCTCGTAGACATTCGGATGCCAGACTTTGGTCAGGAAGCGTATGGATGGCGGTGAGTACGGATAGTCGTGCGGGAACTTCATGTGCGCCTTGAAGTAGCCGCCCTGATAGAGGGTATCCGGTGGCCCGAAGATGGCCACCTCCCATTCGAACAGATTGTCGTCGTTGATCAGCTTGACGCGGAAGCCCTCCACCGGCTCCTCCTGCAACGACTTGTACTCCATGGCCAGGGCCCGGACCGCCGAGCTGCTGGGCGTGGTCGTGGGGGCGGACGACGAGGTAGCCAGGGATCCAGAGCCGGCCATCATTGTGGAGGACGATGTCGCATGCTGCGATGTGGAGGCGGCGGTGGTCATTTGTTCACCCACTTGCAGTTGTCGCCGTGCTCTGTTCATGTAAAAGTTTTCCGAACGCCGGAACATGTCAGTGTTTTATGTAAATATATTTTTGGGGTTATTATGTGGGTATGGGTAGCGCTACTATTTCTGCGCCCGCGAGTGTGTCTATGTGCAGGGTCAATATCTTGCTGCCTGCTGATGAATTCAAGGTGAGCACGTCACAAAAGCGATGACTGTTCGACTGCCTTGGATACGGGGGAAAACTGAAAAATTTCGTCCAATTTCTGGCCAAGTTGTGAGGGATAAAAAATACTTCTATATTTGACGTTTTCAAAATGGGAAGACTATTTTTGCTCTTGACGTTACTCTTGAATTTGTTGTTGTTACTTTCACAGCAGACAGCACAAAACTAATTACCGATGGCCAGCGGTGTTGTGAGTGGAAAATGGATTAAACACCGCGTTACCGACTACTGAATGATACGTACTTGTTTAGCCAAGAGTTTTGACGATTTTTAATCGTTTTAATGCTTTATGTTATTGTTGTTTGACTTGCAACAATTTCACTTTACAAAACAAAAACCAGGGTGGCATTAGCTAGCCAGGGCTGGCACGTCGAGTCTGCGTCCTTTCCAACACTGGTCTTTTCCAGCACTGGTCTATGGCGGCTTAATAAAAGAAATCATAAATTTATAAATGGTGATCAAATTGATATATCACTACTTAATATCCTCCTTTATAGACTCACCTTTGTCACGTAAAAAGCAAAGAAATCAAAAAGGTAGTTAAATTGAAGAGGTCAAATGTATTGCAATGTCCAAATATGAAACTTCCTTATTTTAATAATACAATTATAACATAAAAACGATTTTATTCTTTTCATTTAAAATAGGGTATATTGTATTCGTTGGAAAGTATGTGAATGTACATATGTACATTGCACTTACATATTTTTAAAGGTTTTCTCCATCTCCATTGCACTGGAATCTGATATTCGTGGTACGACTATAGTTTGTTTTTATATTCAATTAAATATTACGTTTGTTTATTTAAATTTAAATTTAAATATTTAATAGGAATGCCAATTTTTGAATTAAGGCGCAATTCATTCTTCCTGGTCTGGTAGCACCAATCTCTCTCTTTATCTTCTGCTCCTTTATCTCATTCTCCCTCTCCCTCCATTACTAAATTAGTAAGGAACCGGGTTGTAGCATCAGCTAATTTCCATCTTGAAGCGTGGTTGCAGAATCGGCTAATTTCCATCTTAGACGAAGAGAGAATGAGAAAGGACACTGCGATAAAGGAGCAGAATAAAGAGAGAGATTGGTGCTACCAGACCAGGAAGAATGAATTGCGCTAATTCAAATTTGACACTTTTAGCTATAATAAAGCCAAATAAGAATATATATGGATTTGAGATTCCTATTAGTATTTAAATGAAATAAATAAACTTAATATTTAATTGAATGATTAATTTAACGAATATTGAATGCAAATTGAATTATGAAAATTTCCCTATTTTTACATGTATGACATATTCTTGATCACGATTACTAGAGTCGATCTAGCCATGTGCGACTGTATGAACGCTAAGATCTCCGAAACTACAAAAAGATAAATGTTGGGTTAATCACTTATGTATTTGTGCATTCTAGTTTCCAAGTTTGTTTTCGCCGACCGCCACCCATGATATACATATGTACACTCAAAAAATTTTTTTTCCTAAATTTTAGAAAATCGCCATAAAATGAAATTTTTTCTTAATTTTAGAAAATTTTCTGAATTTTAGAAATTGTTTTCTTGAATCTAGGAAAAAAGACCATAGAAACAGAATTTTATGAAAAACCTTTCTTAAATTTAGAAAAATGATTTTTTTTCTTAAATCAATGGTGTTTTTTCCTAGTTTGCTCTCCAAAAGTTTTCTTAAATTAATGGCGATTTCGCCATTAAATTAAGAAAAAATGTACTTCATCCCTTCCTAGAATCTAGAAAGTCGCCATAAAAAACACGGTACATTTTTTTTAATTTAAAGAATTTTTCTGAAATAAAAAAAACTTTTTTCTTGAAAACAGAAAAGTAGAAATAGAAAATCACCATAGATTTAAGAAAAACTTTTATTATTTCTGTTATGCTTCTCATTCTTTCTTCGAAACGAAAAAGAAGAAGACATGGGGTTAGTCCGCGGCGCGTCGCGTTGACAGTTTTTGGCGTATGTATATGTTTATGTGTGTTTGTGTGTATGATCGAGAATTTTCTTGTGCGTAGCTGTAACTTTTATTGCGTTGTTGTTTTGGAAATGCAGTCTCTCGCGAGAAGTTGCTTGCGTTGCGCTGCATCTTGAACCCTTGCGCTCAGTTTTGGATGAGCATTCAAAGTAATAAGTTTGTGTAGAGCCTATTTAAGAAAGTTAAAGTGCGATCCCTCTAAGAGGCAATTTATAGGTAAGCAATTGAAATAAATTTTAATATAAATTTGGTAAGTAAGTAAAAATGTATGGTAAGCAAAGGGCAAACTATTTTAATAGATTTGGCTATTAATAATATTGCAGGCCGCAAATACCATCCTTCTCTAATATTAATTTTTATTTTCGATTGCAGGAATAATTTCAATTTCAGGTATTGTTGATAATTTGGCAGTAAGTAAGTAAATTTTAATAATAATATGTTACATATTTAATATAAATATTAATAGTTTTATTTTTATCTTTTTTGTTTTCTTTTCTTTTTTTGTTAAGGAAATATTTGTAATGCTATTTTTTCTTTTTTTGGTTTTCTTTTCTCTTTTTTGTTTAGGAAATATATATAATCTTATTTTTATCTTTTTTTGTTTTCTTTTCCTTTTTTGTTTAGGAAATATTAATAATTTTCTTTTCGTCTTTTTTATTTTCTTTTCCCTTTCTTGTTTAGGAAATAAAATAGTAAAATAAATATGTAAGCATTTTATTTAAATAAAGAAAATTTTCTAAAAATAAAAAAAGTCCTTTCTTATTTTAAGAAAAAAGATTCTATATTCAAGAAAAGTACTTTCTGGATTTTAGGAAAATTTCTCAATTTGATGGCAACTTTTCTTGATTTTAGAAAGGTATTTCTGCTTTTCAGGAATTTTTTTCCTAAATTTTAGAAAATTCCTTTCTAAAAAATACGGTAAATCGCCATCGACTGAAATTCATGGCGAATTTCTTGATTTAATGGCGATTTCGGGCTGTTTTTTTTTTGAGTGTAGGCCACTTACATAATTTAAATGCGAATATCTAGGAATTATGTATTCCGGGAAAACTATGATTTCGATTTGATTTAAATTTGGTTCAGTTTATTATTTCAATATTTTTATTTATTGAAATTAATTAATTTAAATTGTTAAATGTCTCTCTGGATATCGAAGAGGACTAGGGCAAAAGAGGACTGGGTAAAATTCCTTGCCATGGAGCTCGATCTGACTTTGGGTAATTTTTAGCTCCTTGATGGCATCACGAAGGCCATTCTTCCACTTCTGCCCAAAACTTTCGAGGATGTCGTTTTTCAGGTAGCAAGCCTGGAATAGAACATCAGGCGCCACAACAAAAAACCTGGAGACGGCTTTAAGCAGTTGAACTGCTTGAAGTTGAATTGGCACTATGAAAAAATTTGGCGTAGTAGTCCGATTATTTTCAAAAAAAATTTTAAAAATGGTTTAGTATGTACTTTTGAGAAGTGGTTTCGTATACAAGTCACCTAGTTTGACTTCAACATACGAATCTTGAAAAGCTTTTTTTAAATGAAAATAATCCCACAACCTGGGAACTTCGGGATCTACATCTTTTTCATTAATGGAATTATTATCCGAAACAAACGCCAGCAAAAGATGAAACACATTTGATTTCTTTATGAATTTTATTATTTCTTTTAAAACTATTGAAATGCGTATGGCATCCATATGGAGAGCTACATCCATAAAAACTACCTGAAAATATGAAAAGCAAAAGTGGAGGCCTTATATTCGTGTAAGGCTCCCGGCATCTAATATAATAAGAAATTTGTTGTCTTTGTTTAAAGAAGACTTTGTAAAAAAATTGACTTAAAAAAAAGCATTTTCTAGTTTCTAAGTTTATACACTAAAAAAAAAACAGCCCGAAATCGCCATTAAATCAAGAAATTCGCTATGAATTTCAGTCGATGGCGATTTACCGTATTTTTTAGAAAGGAATTTTCTAAAATATAGGAAAAAAATACTTTTCTAAAATCAAGAAAAGTTGCCATCAAATTGAGAAATTTTCCTAAAATCCAGAAAGTACTTTTCTTGAATAAAGAATCTTTTTTCTTAAAATAAGAAAGGACTTTTTTTATTTTCAGAAAATCTTCTTTATTTAAATAAAATGCTTACATATTTATTTTACTATTTTATTTCCTAAACAAGAAAGAGAAAAGAAAATAAAAAAGACGAAAAGAAAATTATTAATATTTCCTAAACAAAAAAGGAAAAGAAAACAAAAAAGATAAAAATAACTTTATAAATTATTTCCTAAACAAAAAAGAGAAAAGAAAACAAAAAACAGAAAAATAACATTACAAATATTTCCTTAACAAAAAAGAGAAAAGAAAACAAAAAAGATAAAAATAAAATTATTCATATTTTTATTAAATATTTAATATATTGTTATTAAAATTTACTTACTTACTGCCAAATTATCAACAATACCTGAAATTGAAATTATTCCTGCAATCGAAAATAAAAATTAATATTAGAGAAGGATGGTATTTGCGGCCTGCATATTATTAATAGCCAAATCTATTAAAATAGTTCGCCCTTTGCTTACCATACATTTTTACTTACTTACCAAATTTATATTAAAAATTATTTCAATTGCTTACCTATAAATTGCCTCTTAGAGGGATCGCACTATAACTTTCTTAAATAGGCTCAACCCAAACTTATTACTTTGAAATTCAAAGTTTGAATGCTCATCCAAAACTGAGCGCAAGGGTTCAAGATGCAGCGCAACGCAAGCAACTCTCTCGCGAGAGACTGCATTTCCAAAACAACAACGCAATAAAAGTTACAGCTACGCACAAGAAAATTCTCGATCATACACACAAACACACATAAACATATACATACGCCAAAAACTGTCAACGCGACGCGCCGCGGACTAACCCCATGTCTTCTTCTTTTTCGTTTCGAAGAAAGAATGAGAAGCATAACAGAAATAAAAAAGTTTTTCTTAAATCTATGGTGATTTTCTATTTCTACTTTTCTGTTTTCAAGAAAAAAGTTTTTTTTAATTCAGACAAATTCTTTAAATTAAAAAAAATGTACCGTGTTTTTTATGGCGACTTTCTAGATTCTAGGAAGGGATGAAGTACATTTTTTTTTACTTAATTTAATGGCGAAATCGCCATTAATTTAAGAAAACTTTTGGAGAGCAAACTAGGAAAAAACACCATTGATTTAAGAAAAAAAATCATTTTTCTAAATTTAAGAAAGGTTTTTCATAAAATTCTGTTTCTATGGTCTTTTTTCCTAGATTCAAGAAAACAATTTCTAAAATTCAGAAAATTTTCTAAAATTAAGAAAAAATTTCATTTTATGGCGATTTTGTAAAATTTAGGAAAACAATTTTTTGAGTGTAGGTACAAATGGAAACAAGAAAGGAGTTACGGAATATTCCAAACCCTATGAGGTGTAACTCATGTCAGTTATTAGGACACACATTAAAGAAATGCGGTAACCCGCCGCTAAATTCTGAATTCTCTAACTCAAACAACGAAATTTCAGATCGGAAGTACAAAAATTCATAGAACAAACATAACATTACAATCAAGCAAGAATAAAATCTATATAATCTTATCATGCCAATTGCTATAATACAATGGAATCCATGGTATTTTTAATTATTTCCACAACTTCCCACAAAACACCGCAGCCAAGCAAGGGATCGGTGTCCTTATTAAACGAAACATTCTGTGCTCAGTACTGCAGCCACGATTTCCCCTTTAATAGCATCACCAAACATAAATAAATTAGATATAAACAGATATTTAAAATCAACACTCCTACTAAAAATTGTTTCTAATATATTTACTATGAAAAGGTCCTTTTGGCCTTTCTAGATATTACATTTGTGTCCAAAAATTATTGATACAATCATCTAAATAAACTAAACTTTTTAAAATTTTCTCATTCGCCGTTGCAGCAAAAAATGCTGTGAAGTGAATATTCTATTGCAGCGAGCCAAATGAAAATGTTTTATAATATATTTACTTAGCCGAATGTACAGCCATGAAGGTGCGATCGTCACTAGTTTAACTCACCTGGGGCATTGGAGAAATCCCACTTCTCTTTAACGGAGTTGAATAGGGGAATTGTCACATTGACGCTCTTGACATCCTTCGCGAATTGACCTCCAGGGAAGTGCCTTCCGGAAACCTGAAAAACTGAAAATACGGAATATTTCGCATTACCTGCATCCTATCAATATCGGGAACGACTTCGTCACCTGATTCTGATCCTGGTCCTGGTCCTGGCGCTCCTCCAAGAACCATCTCGGCGTCCTCCATCTCCTCGTTGTAGTAGTTGTCGTAGTCCATGGCTCGGATAATTTAAGACTGAAACTGAAACAAAAAACATGATGGCGCTAGATAAGCTAGATAAACAGGGTTGCATGGCATCGAAATCGATATCAGTAATCGAATAATCGCAAACGTAAACAACAACCAACAACAGCAATGGATTCGTTCACATTTAAAACGGCCGATATAGACATAAATATAAGTTCTAGCCAGGGCCTCTTAAAAAATGTCAATGTATTGGATATGATCCAATCATTGAAGGATCTGGCACAGGCTAGCCGAGCTAAGAGGCCAGCGGACGTTACTGAACTGGGGCCCACTCCCACAAAGCTCGCCAAGTGCGGAAGCGGTGAGGAACTGGGTGAGGACCTGGGACCTAGTACTCCCCAGAAGCTTGCTGAGCTGTGTCCAGATGAAAATCCACATGAACATCCTGGCGAAACACTGAAGCTGTGTCCAGATGAAAATCCACATGAACATCCTGGCGAAACACTGGAGCTGGTCGAGCTGTGTCCAGATGAATATCCTGACGAAACACTGGAGTTTGAGGAGTTTGAGCTTGAGGATCCGCCTGGCCCTGGCCCTGTGTCCTCAAAAAAGTCCTCGAAACGGACATTCAAAAAGTTGAACGACTGCCTAATGTGCGATGTGGGTTTCTGAAACGGAACATTCCTAGAGATGCACAACCTAACGGAGGAGCACAGGCAGACGGAGAACAGCCTGAGAGAAAAGTTTTATGTGTCAAGTCTAATCAAACACTTTTGCCGCCTGTGCGGGAGATCTCAAAAGTCCAAAACACATTTAAGGAATCACATAAGTACCCATGGGAAACCACAGAACCCTTGCCTGGGCTGCGGGAAGGTCCTGAAAACCCCCAGAACACTGGCCAAACACAAATTAACCTGCAAAGGATTGCAGAGGGAAGCATAATAAATTTACCACACACATGCGCGGATCCACGGGGGGTGATATGGGTGATATATCACCCCCCACTTGGGTGAAAAGCGAAAGAAATTTTGGTATTCAAAAAGTAAGCAACAAAAAAATTGTTCTGATATCACCCCCCACTACAAAATCCTAGATCCGCCACTGACCACACACATTGCAAAAAGTGCCTGGACCATTTAAGCAATTGTATTCCTTAATTTTATTCATTATCACACACAATCACAAGCACAATCCTCTTTTTTTATTCGTAGTCTTATTTTCGTTTTTGATACTGCAGTACTTATTAAAAAAAGCATGCTTTTTTTGAAAGTATGGTTATTTTGTGACGATCCTGCCTGACGGCTGGACCGCACAACATATGTATAAGTTTTAGTCGTTTAAGTCTTTTGTTATTATCATTATTAGTTTGTAAGAGAAATTAAATGGAGAATTATTATTTCATAGTCGGAAACCAAACCTAAGGGCATAGAGTAATAATGTATAGAGACGCCATTTGCTCTGCAGCTCTCTTCGGCGAATTAGCAAGTGATGCCACCTAGGCGAAAAACGAGAATTTCCCTAATTTTTACTATGTTCGATTCAAACATGCATTTTGGGCCCATGGTGGGTTCCTGCAACTGCACTGCTCTCTCTCATTGAGATTTTGCAGCGCCAACTGAAGCTTATGGAGAATGGGGAAGAGCAAGGAAGATGGCAATATTGTTTGTTATTGTTTTGTTTTTGGTTTTTGGCCTTGGAACCAAGGCCACTGGGCATGAATTCAAAATCCACTGGGTATGAATTAAAAGTCCACAAACTGAAGGTCTTTTGGAAGATGGGAACAAAGTCCACATCAGGGAAATTTTCAACGGCGCTTAAATTCCTAACGGACTTTCAATAATTTTCTTTGTAATTCAAATAACAAAAATAATAAATAAGCTATTGATCCTTTATATTATTATATATTTATATTTTTCATATAAATACAAATTTTATATTTTATTATATTAATAATATAATATATTAATAATGATTAAAAATTAAATAATTAATAATAGAATATTAAAAATTAGATACTGTCATATTAAGTAACATTGTAATAAATTCGATTAATTTAAATAAAAACAAGCTTTAAAATTTCCTATCTTGTTAGCATTTTCCATATATTTATAATTATTGTAGTAATAAGAACTATATAACCACTCTTAGTGTAAACATGACCAATGTAGTTTTAAGTAATTTATATTATATTATGTATGTAGCCCTGGATAGGGAATAGGTGTACTATCCCTGGTTTACAAAACTATCGGTTGTATCTTGCATCCCTGGAATGGGGAAACAGAGAAGAAGAAGATTCATTCGAAAAGCGTGGCCGGTGCGATCGGAAGAGAAACTAAAATAAAGAAGCTAATAAAGACTACACTATATTATACAATTTTTTTATTTAATAATATTATTAATGATTGAACATAAAAAAATAAACATTATAATAAACATTATAATAAACAACAACAATAAACATTAATAACAAGAAAGGAAGCTAGCTTCGCCCAGCCGAAGCTTATATAACCTTGCAGATCATTCCTATTAATTACTAATTTTTCGATCGTTCCTATGGCAGCTATATGATATAGTCGTCCGATTTTGAAAAAATTTTATTCGAAATTCAGAATTAGATAAAAAATTGCAATTCCAAAAGTAGGAGGTTCTAGGTTCAAAAACACCCAAGATATAATTTTTTTACATTTTTTTTCCCGATTATTCCTATGGGAGCTATATGATATAGTTGTCCGATCCGGCTCGTTCCGACTTATATACTACCTGCAATAGATATAAGACTTTTGGGAAAGTTTTAGCCCGATAGCTTCAAAACTGAGAGACTAGTTTGCGTAGAAACGGACGGACAGACGGACAGACGGACGGACAGACGGACAGACGGACATGGCTAGATCGACTCGTCTAGTCATGCTGATCAAGAATATATATACTTTATGGGGTCTGAAACGTCTCCTTCACTGCGTTGCAAACTTCTGACTGAAATCAGAATACCCTCTGCAAGGTATAAAAATAATATAAATAACAAATAATATAATTCAATAATGTTGTTGGTATATTAGTTTCAGATTAATATTTAGTAATACATAATAAAAAATATACTATTAAAATTAATAAACAATAAATAAAAGAGGGGAGCCACAAAATCGAAGCACGCTGAATGCGTCCAATATTAATGCACATATTATTTTCTTTTAGTATTTCATTACTCAACACTGTTTAGTATTTTTTAAGCTATTTCTTGGGCTTTTTTCACAGCTCGGTCACTCTTTTTTGGAAAGGACGCCACGCTAACCAGACCTCAGAGTAAGTAAAATTTTAATTTTTTTAAATAAATAATACAAAATATATTATTTTTTCAGAAAATGAATCCGCACCGGAATTAGGGGTACTACCCTCCCCCAAACGGGCAGTACCCACCCCCGGCCCCGGCCCCAAACGGGTACTACCCGGCACCAAATGGGTACTACCCGGCACCAAATGGGTCCTACCCGGCACCAAATGGGTACTACCCGCCAGGAATCGGAGCGGCACCCAACCCCTATCCACATCCCCAACATTACCCCCAGCCCCATTATCCCTATCCTTATCCCTATCCCTATCCCTAACCCCATCCCCATCCCCAAGGGAGACGTCGCCGCCGCCCTCATGCAACTATTCGGGCGCACCGTGGAAACGGAATCTCCAAGGCCAGCGAAGAAGCTGTTGCGGCCGCAGCTGCGGCCATCGCGAAGAAAGTGGAGGGCATGAACGAGCCGCAGCCCGACATCCCACTGGAGGCTGTTAAAGAGGCCAAAGAGGCCATTTTGAAGTCGCTGACAAAAACCAATGAAAACCTAACTGGTAAAATAAACAATATGTCAATCTAAACAGTTGTGTTTTGTTTATTATGGGAATGGGAGTGGGACTTCTTTTAGGGACGGCGATTCTTCAACCGGAAGTGCAGGTAAGTGGCCTCAGTCGAATTTAACTTAAATTTAAACCATTTTTCTAATCTGCAGGAGCAAGGCCACCGAGGGAGCCGGTCTACAGAAGGAAGGAAGAAGGCCTACCAGCAGATGAAGGTGGTGATCAAGACGGCGAACGATATGATGGTGGTTCTGCGCAGCCTGTAGGATTTCTTCTTCCGCACGCAGCTCTTACGGCGGTTGCGCCCTATTGCTCGTCTCCTCGCACATGTTCGAACATATGATTTTTTCACCACACCTTCGAACACCGGCGTAGGTCTGAGCTACGGGCAGAGCAAATGGTGTCTCTATATAGTTTCTTACTCTATGCTAAGGGATTCTTGGGTATAGAACCAAAATAGGCTCAGTTTAGTTCCGCACCATTCGCCCGAGGTGGCAACCATAGGAAAAAATACCAGAAATCTAGGAATAATATACTAAACGGATCCGGCAAGGGAAAGATCGTAGAGGAGGAGAGGGTCACTTTGCGGCTTGCAAGACGACGCACAGTGGGGCGAAAAAGCCAAAAGTCTGCCTTAAATCAGCGAAGCCCTATAGCGAATATCTTTTGATGGGGTATTGTTAAAAGTAATTAAATATGTAAAAAAACATCAAAAAGTGAATTTTTTTAGTGCAAATTTTTTGTTGTACAAAATTTTCAAGAAAAAAAAATAGTTTTTTTAAGAAAAAAAATATAAATAAATTACTTATAGGGTTCTAAGTTTCCCAATATTTTTTTTAAATTTAACTTGATTTTTGAAAAAAAAAATTACTCAAATCGGTCAACTACATCTTATAGCTTCCATATAAACGCTTAGTACAAAAGGGAATATATCGGTTCTATTTCATATTTTGTATGTAAATTTGGATTAAGTTATTTTCTATCAATTTACGTCAATGTTTAGATTTTTTTTAAAATTGCTTTGTAATTTCCTAATTCTTATTCTTGTAATTTCTATCAAGAAAATATTGCATAATTTAAAAAAATGGGTATAAATCACGTTTTTGATTATATCTCGATAACATATTCAGTTTATATTTATATTTTCAACAAAATAAAACAAATTTAAATTATAATTTCAATTTTTTATTCATTTTCATCTTCATCGCTACTGTCAGAACAGTCAAAGATAGTCGAATATTCATGCTGTAAGTGCGCGCGGAGAAACCAGGGCTGGCGACAATTCAAATTACGAACATTTCTTGCTAACTTTAACCGCGGTTTTCTCAGAAGAGGCACAAAAGGGCAGGCTAATTTTTTCAGAATTTGTAGTTAAATATCTAAACTTTTTTTAAAAAAAGAATTAAACGGGGATCTAGGGTGTAACACTACTTTACGTCCAAGAATATCCAAAAAAACCCAATTTTTTGGACCACTTTTAAAAAATTAAAAAAAAATAGTTATTATGTATCTACAATTTTTATTTTTTTTTTAATATTTTAAGAATTGGTTGCTCTTAAAATTTCAATTGTTACATATACAACTTAGGCCCTGGGGCGCTTTCAGAAAAATTTCAAAGATGTGTAAAAATACTTTTTTTTCTTATTGGCTAAAATTATATTTCGAAACATCAACTTTAAAAATCTGTAGTGGGAGAACCATTCATCACAGATCACTCATTCTTTTTGATTTGTATAGAGAATTCAATTGTTTTTAAAGTTGCATTGCAACATTTTGGAAAATCTTAAAAAAAAAAAAACCATTTTGGCAGGCTTTTTGTTCTAGGCGCCCCAGTGTGCGACGGTCGCGCACGCCGAACACGTACACAAGTCGGGAAAAAGCACGTGGAGGAGTAAAAACGCGGTCAGTTCGAGAGTAATAGCCTCTTCCCATACAGTCCATCCGTGCGAAACGGTTGGGATTTTTGACGAATGTGAAACTCGTGTTCCCACAGAACTCCATCCACCATCTACCATCCGATAACAGCTGACTTAAGAGCAGGTGCTCAACTCAACATTGGCGAATTCAAACTCGACAAAACTGGCGTAAAATTGCGTTTTCCTAACTTTATTGTAGAATAATATAATAAATAGCATAAGATAATAGTTTAAAACACATCTGAGCTTTTATAACACATTCTATAACGAGTATGCATACATATTACTGACAGGGGGAGAGCCTAACTTCCCGTACCCCACACTCCGCTCTTACTACGCCTCTGTCTAGCCAATATTAATGTGTACAATTTGTAAACAAAACCAAATTTGTGTTGTTTTGGTAATTTATAGCAACTTTGGAGCTTTATAGGAGTACATAGTAAACTTTTAATTAATATTTGTTAGTATTTACGAGTTGCAGAACATATTCTGAGACTTCGCTGCAAACATTGATGTTTTCGTTTGCAGAACAGCTTAAATTTTGGCCCACACATAGCAACTTGTTGGCGAATGCTTTTCCGCTCATAACAAACTACAAATAATTCAACGATTGCCAAAAAACAATCAACTTGAGCATTATTTAATTTTTTCCCGCCATTGATTTAATTTGTTCTCGTAGTCAACGTTCCATTTTTCACAGTCAAGAGGAAGAATTCAGAGTTGCACCGAAAAAACATCGCCTAACTATCGCATAAAAGAGCCCGTCAAAGTCCGTTAAAATTGGATGGCGGACTAACTGGGAAATTTTCGGAACGGCAAAACCTTACGGACCATCCGTTCAACGGATGGTAGATGGTGGATGGAGCTCTGTGGGAAGACCCTATAAGTTTAGTGAGTGAGAAGTTAACCAGTGCAGTGGAACAGCAAACAGAGCAAACAAATGTATCAGTAGAAAAGGGATACGACTGTGAATAAAACGAGTGAAATACACATACGTACAAAACCAAAAAAGAACGGTTTAAGTGCTTATTCTTTCTGCCCCATACCCCTTTTCTAAAATTTGAACTTTGTCAACCGAAAAAAGTGGAAAAATCCGAATTTTAAAAATCCACCATAAATCCAATTTTTTATGAATTTGGGCCATACTCGGCTTGTTTTGTCCGGTGGGAAGTAAACTTTAAGTTTGTACCCATTATAATTTTTCAACGGATTTATTTCGAGTTTTTACGATACATACAGCCGACTTACAGAGGACCAAAAAACACATTTTTCATCTTTGTCGAGCTGCTGCGCTGCCATTACTTATCCAATCATATTGATCTGTATGGCAAAGTTAAGCTCTGATCTATTGACTTTATAATGAAATAAAAACTGGCCCAATGGATGGTGGATATTTGCCGAGATATATGAAGAAATTCGAAAAAAGTCCGATATTTAACATTTTGAACTTTCAAAAATCTTTAAAAAAACTGTGCCATCGAAAAAAAATTAGTGGTATTTTCGTGATTTGGGGGTCGAACACTAACAGAATTTGCCATCAATTGCTTTGGAGCTCTCCAAGAATATTATTTTGTAAACTAGTGTAATATACAGTGTATCCCATTAATATTCGGTTTATTTTTATTTTCAACTTAAAAACGTGAATAAAAGGTTTAAAACTAATAAAATCAAAAATTATAAAAATGCAGAAATAAAGCTTATTTAACGAATGGTCCGATTTGAAAAATTTCTTCTACATATTGATACACACAAAAAAAAAACTATGTAAAATTAATATAGAAAAATAGTAGTTCACTATTTTCTGAATTTTTCATGTATTTTGTTGTTTTATTTTTTTGTTCATTGAATAGTATTTAACAATTAAAATAGTGAAAAACCTATTTACGAAATTTTCATGTATTTTGTTGTTTTCTTCATTTGGAAAATTAATAGTAACGTCTTAATTAATATCGTAGCAAAACTATTTTATTTGTTTGCGTGTATTTTGCTGTTTTATTTTTTGGGGCATCGAATAGTGACACCACAATTAATATCGTAACAAAACTATTTTTTTCCTTCATGTATTTTGTTGTTTTAAAAATACAATTATAAATTGTGGGTCAACTATTTTTCTGGACTTAGGGTGGTTAGAGTATCCGACTCATAATCTCTGGGTCGTGAGTTCAAAACCTGCTTTTGCAGATAATGTTTTTCCTTTTTTTTTTTTTTTTAAATGTTGATTTCAAGTCAAAAGATTTTCCTCTACGAAAATCATTTTTCTGTGGCCTACTGGTTAGAGGCAAGAAACCTGATTTGTAAGTTTAAGTATCTGTGAAATGTAAGTGTCTATAAATAACTTCAATATAAATTAATATAACAAGTTAAATTAAAAATAAAAATAGTTAAAAAAATAAATTAAAAAAAACTACAATATTTTTCGGGTAAAATACTATTTTGTAGGTCATCTACTATTTTTTAGGTAATCTACTATTTTTTGTGTCATTTTCTATTATTTATTGGTTGGGGCAGTTTTCACTATTAAATCGTTGATTTTACATAGTTTTTTTTTTGTGTGTAGGTATAACTAAACACAACAAAAACGATTGTGGGCGTTAGAGGGGGCGTGGCGCTCGGCTGAAATAAACTTGCGCTGCGTAGGAAGCCCAATAATATGTGTTGGTAATCCCAACTTTCTACCTTTCTACCGGCTAGTGATCCTGATCAAGAATATATATACTTTATAGGGTCGGAAACGCTTCCTTCTAGCTGTTACATACTTTTGCACGAATACAATATAACCTTTTACTCTACGAGTAACGGGTATAAAAACGAAAACCAATCATATTAAATGTTATTTAAATCATTTTGATTGTTCCAAAATCATAATTCATGAGCATGCACGAATCAGAAGGTGGTGACCCTCGCCCTCCCTTTAGCCGAGTGACGGGTATTAGATAGTCGGGACACCAACCCGGCTATAGCGTTCTCTCTTGTTTTTTAATATTTTTAAGATTGAGGAAGGCGAACTGTGCTACAAAGCAAATACGTTTGCAGTACAAAGTGTAGACGGCCAATACTACAAGGTCATACACATGGATGTCGCCCAGAACATGACAGCGGAAAGAATGAGTAGGACCCTTCAAAATATTTGCACCTCGATCGACGAATGGGGCTTGACAAGCTACTGCATCGCCATTGTTTCAGATAGAAACGCAATGAACCAGGGCACGGTACCTGATTAGTTTCCGGCCCCACATTTGTGGGACCAAATCCATTTTCGGCGATGGCATGCGAAGATGTATTCTTACTTAGACTACGTTGTGGGAAAGGCGTACCGGACCCTGTTCACTCGTTCCTATTACAACAATGTAATTGACCAGTTGATAGGATTCGAATCCTATCAAAGGGCAAGAGTGGAACTGCAGGCATTAAAAATTGCGATTAGACGCTTGTTTGCCATTTCCATTGCAATAATAACGTTCTATTGTAAGAATAATAAATAAAATACAATTTAAAAAACGAACCTTGGACGATATTGGAATCATTCTGGAAAGCAGCTGGGACACCAATGGGGATACCTATGTATAGGTAATAACTGGCTCCTGCCCTGGGGACAGGATGCTGACAGGCAGAAGCCTTAACTTGTATGGTACTTCCTTTGGTGCACTCGATAGATGCGATACAATTAGGAAAGAAGCACCGGTTTTTATGCGTGATGATGGTGAGCCTGGATGGTTCTTATCATCGGTTCGTCTACATAGATTATGTAAGTTGAAAATTATTTTTTAACATACATACAATTTTTCTTTTCTTAATTTTTTGTTTACAGTTTTCGACCGAGCGAACTCTGGATACGAACAGCGTGTTCATTGCAATGAACTCAATTCTTCTGCATTTGCGTGAAAAAGGCTTACTTAAATACGCCATGGCAATGATCGCTGACGCGTGTAACGTGAACAGTAACCTTAGACATTTAGAACTTCCCCTATTATGGGATCCAACGCATTTACGTAACATATTTGCAAAGACCCATCTGATAACAGATTGGATATTAAGGAGAGTGTACCTTAAGGAGGTATTCTTAAAAAATACTTGGAGAGGGCAGTTAGCGCATCTGGAATTAAAAAAAGATGAATTCATAATAAGAGAAGGTTTATAACAAAATTTTCAAATTTTCAGTCTTTTTTTTTTTGTTTGCTATCCCACCACCACCCCAGCGGAATCCAACGCTTAACGCAGCAGATCGCCGAGATTGTGGTGCCCCAGGAGCTGGGCATGGACGCGGTCGAGAACCAGGTGGGCGATCAGCCCAACTACACCTCGGATTGCGGCTGGGGTTGCAAACTATTAGGTATATATTATTTACATTTATTTTTTAGGTCCTATTTATTGTGAAATATTGTGAATCATTAAGATCTGCAACTGGCACCGGTCAATCCGGACAACCAAGCTCAGATTCAACTTGCACCAGTCAATCCTGAAATCATTATTATCGATTCTGACGAGGAAGATGATGAAATGGAAGTAGATAGTGATGTGGAGGAATTCGATGATAAAATTACTGAAAATGAAACTAAGTTTTACTACAGCCAACCACTAAACAACAAGCAATGCTTGCATTGCGGTATTACGAAAGCAGCTCATATAAATACCCACGAAGTATTTTGCAAAAGCAGACCCATAATTTCATGCCCTAATTGTTACGTTAGAAGGGGTAGACATGTTTGCCATAATCTTTTCCGCCAGTTCTTCCAACAGGCAAGGCAAAGCAATAACTTTACAATACAACGATCCATGTTCTTCAAAGTGACGAAACAAGGTAACAGAGCCATCTTCAAAAGAATAAAGAAACTACCGGCCAGTTTTCTTCGGGCTAAAATATTCCCGGAGAAATTAAATTTTGCGAATAGCATATCATTTCCATAAGGACTTCTTCCGTCGGCAAAGTTCAAGTAACGCCAAAATTTAAATTTAAATTTTTATTAGATAATAAATATATTAATGTTAATATTTAAAGGTTTCTAATCTACGTTGATTTAAAATCAACAGATTATGTACATTTTAAAATTTAAATGTTACTAAAATCGACTAAATATTTTAATTTTTAACAACAAAATGTTTCTAATCTATGTACATTTCTTTAATGTTAAATGTTTCCAGTCCATATGATTACAAATCAACCAATTATGTACATATTTTAAGCTCACTTTTTCAAATCCATATCTTATTTTGTTTTCCAATTGTGAAATGGAACTGATCTCGGAAATAACTTCTTGGCTTAATTTAAGTGTTGCACGCGCCGATATATCGATATAAATCCGTTTTTTTTTTTTAGGCCTTGATTTTAACAACGAATGTTGAAAATAATGGTTGGTCGCACGACTAGTGCATATGACCAGATACTTTGTCTTGTTTTTTGTGATTCACAGACTTAAGTGAATCCACACCACGAGGTCCCTTGCCCTACCCGGCGTGAACTGTGCGTGTTTCTTCAAAGGCTGTGAGTGGACAGTCCCTGTTTTTCAGTGTTGCCAGATTAACATTTGGGTTTCCCCTAAAAAATCTCAAACAGTCGATTTGCGGTCTAGAAAATCAGTTGGCAACTCCGCACCGCCTTAGAAAAGTGGTTGGCAACTTTGGCTTGTTGAAAAACGAAGTCCATTTCCAAACCATGTTCAAGTACCGACTATTTGAACCCTAAAAAATCCAGTATTCCCCCTAAATTAAAACAAATCAGTTAATTTCGAAGATGTACAATAAAATAAGAAATATCACAATATGGCGTTGTGGAAATGTTACTCGCAATGAAAGTCGTGTGTAGTATTTTTTTTTATTTTTTGAAATTTTTTTTTTAGAAATTACATATTTTAGTGTTTTTTTCAAACATTTTGGTAATAAAATTTCCGAAAAAAACCCCTAAACTTTTCTCCTACAAATTTCGCCCCCCTAAAAATCCCCCTAACACCTCAAAAAACCCCTAAATCTAAAGGGGAAAACCCCTGATCTGGGGTTCCAAAGTAAAAAAACCCAAAAATGATGTAAGTCCGGGATCCTGGAAGAATGAAAGAGGTTATTTATTAAAATAATAAATTATTCACAGAGTTAATGTGTATGTATACTCACAAGGCTGGATAAAATGCTTAAATAAATATTTGTAGGAGAAAAAGTAATCTATAAACATTATTTATAATTCGATTTGCCTCAGTTGAAAGAACCTTATTTTGTTAAATCAAAAGTGTAAAATAACTTAGTATTATCAAATATCGAGGGGTTTTCCTAAACTGTTGAATTGCTGAATTGTTGAATTTTGGTCAGCTGTTAATCAGCTGTTCCGTACAAAATCAAGTTTCAGAAATTTCAGCAATTCAACAGCCTCGAGTCTGTTGAACATTTTGTTGAATCGTTGAAAACCAGAGTTGTCACCTTTTTTGTTAAAAGTCATGGCAACTCTGTCACATTTTAGTATCACCAGTACGCCATATTTACTTTAAAATCAAGTTAGACAGCTTATTTATAGTTATTCTCACCTTGCTAACAATTTTAAACAGAAACTAACTATAAAAAATCAAATTTTAGGTGTTTAAAGTTCCATGACACTTTTCAACAAATAACAGCTGTTTGAAAATTCAACAGGAGCCTTTTGGGGTCGTTCCCTTAATTGCTGAAATTTCTTGTTGAATTTTCAACAATTCAGCAATTCAACAGTTTAGGGAATACCCTCATCATGTGTACATTATTTTAGTCCTTTCTTTACATATTAAAATTTAATGATTACTTCAGGCTGCCTTATACGTCCGTTTAGTTTTATGTCACCTGTAGCTACAAGTCTGTGTCCTCATTTGTTCTGTGTAGCAATTGTAATTGGAAAAGGACTTACAATGCGATAGTTCAAATAAATTTCATTTTTTTTAAATTATTTTTAAAATACTTTTTTTGTTTTAAATTTAATTTTATTACAAACTATTGATTTATGGATATTTTAAATTTAAAAAAACTTGGCTAAGTTAATCAAAATAAATTTTTGTTTCAATTGTTGACTTTCAGTATCAGATCCCCATTTTGAATTGGATATCAGTAACGGATTGTTTTTCGTACTCTTTTTTTTCTTATGTTTTGCCTGCTGCAGACCGCATGAAATGTGATTTTGGAGCAATCAAATGATTTAAATAACATTTAAAATGGTAAAATCGTTTTGTTTTTTTTTTAATTTAATGATTAAGGGCTAGTACTCAACCCAACAAAAAGTCGTCCAAAACCAAAAACTTCATATAAAAAAAACGGCACAAAATTTTTGGTGGCAAATTTTTGGTCGATGTTTTTGGACGGCAGTACTCATGCTCACAAAAAAAAAATACTAAAATACTGTTCAAAAAATAATTTATTTCTTGAGCTATCGATCAATTCCGATAACAGCCTAGTTAAATCCTTAACGAAAATCGCTTAAATACACTCTCAAAGGCAGAAGACGAATTACAATGACTATTGAGTACTGTAACAATAGATTATACGGTTGGCTTCGCTTGTAAAATACAATTTAAAATTTGAATTTTACGTTTGCCCTTAGGGCTAGTACTCAACCTAACAAAAACTGGCCCAAAAAAAAAATACTATTTTCAGTCAATTATTTCTTGATGGTCCAGTGTTGATTAATTTGGTAATATCCGTGCGTTATTTTTCGGTCACACTGGCTCAAAAACATAAAGAAACCTAAAATTCAAATTTTTAACTTGTATTTTACAAGCGAAATCAACCGTATAATCCATTGTTACAGTACCCGATAGTCATTGTAATTAGTCTTCTGACTTTGAGAGTGTATTTAAGCGATTTTCGTTAAGGATTTAACTAGGTTGTTATCGGAATTGATCGATAGCTCAAGAAATGAATTATTTTTTGAGCAGTATTTTAGTATTTTTTTTTTGTGAGCATGAGTACTGCCGTCCAAAAACTTCAACCAAAAATTTGCCACCAAAAATTTTGTGACGTTTTTTTTATATGAAGTTTTTGATTTTGAACGACTCTTTGTTGGGTTGAGTACTAGCCCTAATTTAACAACAATTAAATATAACCCAAAACTTAATCAGTTTTAAAATTTTAAAAGCTTTTGGCGGCAAAAGGATGTGTAGTTGTATATGGCGTGTTGGTAAACGCTCATAACTAATCGATGATTTCACAAGTTTTGAACTCGATACATCGATAATTCCGCCGAACCATCGATGTTTCCACCGATGTTTCATCGAAGGTCACTGTACTGAGAGAGCCGCTCCGCTCTCAATTTAACATAATGTTAAGATACAACGTTTTCTTACATTGGCAGAACTGTTGCGCCTCTGCCGCTGCTCTGCCAATGTAAGAAAACGTTGTATCTTAACATTGCTTGTTATGGAACTGCTAAGATAAAATCTCCCGGGACAGCACCGGCTAGCTCCGGAATTCTCAGGGCGGAGTACCCCCAATGTC
>JBAMCJ010004097.1:0-33650 GCA_037075205.1 Drosophila prostipennis
TTTATTCACAGTAGGCGTTTCGCCTACGTAGTGTTTCGAATTATCTCCAATTGTTCGAAACATTGAAACATATGAAACATACTGCCAAATTGTTTCGAGATATTTCGTCTATAATGTTTCGAAACATTGAAACTTTGAAGCTTCGAATCATACGAATCACCTAAACAAATGAAACATACTGTGACAGAATGATCCTAACACTGTTGATTCATGCAGGGCTCTAGTCTATGGAAAGTGGGGAATGGAATAGTAAATTTGTAGTCCGGTGGATTTTCTTTATAAATAAAAATTTGGTTCTTAAAGGCATTTATTGGGGCTTCAACGCTAGGAATGAGGCTGTGTCCAGAGCTCTCAGCGCTGTGTTGTGTTGCTGTCAGTGTGTTAATGACATTACCTTTTGGGATTCTGGATAAGGCGTCTGCTACTACATTTTCCTTTCCAGGTTTGTAAAGTAATTCTTTATTATATTCGTCAAGGTATGATTTCCATCTCTTAATCGCTATTCCTCCCTTCCAATTACAATCATGTGTAAGAGGTTCATGATCGGTGTAAATTTTTACTTTAGTACCACCGTAAAGGTATCCCCTAAGCGATTTTACAGCCCAAGATATGGCCAGCACTTCTTTTTTCGCGGCTTCGTAGTTTTCTTCTGTTTGCGATAGGGTTCTAGAAATAAAAGCTATGGGTCTGTCTTTTTGTGAAAGTACGGCTCCTATTGCGTGGTCGGAAGCGTCCGTTGCACAGTGGTCGGGCTTGTATGGAGCCGCGGCCATAAATACTTCTAGATGTGCTATCGCTATGAAACTTTTACCAAAAATCTAGATAAATATTATAAATATATGTTGCAAAAATTGGCCAGATCGTACCACTATATCCTATAGCTTCCATAGGAACGATTTTCTCAGTGGTTGCATTCACATGAAAGAGCAGTCATAAATTAATTCCTTGTAATCATAATAGGCTGAACTTTTTAATTTAAGCTATTTACAAACCTAGAACTGATATATAAAAGTGTGGGAGTGCTTACTTACTCCCACCTCCCACGCCCACCTTCCCAAAAAAGTTATAACAAGCAAAACGAACAATAATAACAAATTATGTAATATTTAAATGGTTTCATCCAGTAACAAAAGTGTTGACTCTAGTAGAGTTGACTTTTCCTTATAATTTACTTTTCTTTGTCCACTAATAAATGGATCGGAACTTAAAAGCAGTCTGTTAAATAAGTCTGTATTTGCAGTCGAATTATATAATATCCTTAATTTTTGATTCAGTGGGTCCTTTGGAAAGCTTTCCAATCAAAAATCACAAAACAAAAAGCAACAAGAGAAACAGCAAAAACAAGCTACAACAACAACACACACAGAACAAAAAAAAGCTTCCTAGATGGACCTGCTAAAATAAATGAGGTTAGGTTGCATTTTTTAATGGCACAAGTGCATCGGCACCTTTCGGCAGCTGATGAAAATATTTTTCAATTCTTGAAATATTAATAAATAACAGGATATAAACATCATTGGGGGGTAAGCGGGGGAAAGCACTTAAAACTTTACCTAAAACATTGTAATCCACAAAATTTACGAACTAAATAGGACGCACACTTTACCACGTATTTACGCAAAACACAGCACAAGTTATTAGTTCATGTAAATGTATAAACAAAGTATATACCGTTATGAACAATATCCATTATATACAAATGGGGTTAAACCGTGCTTTATAATTTATTATAATTTTTTAAATTCACTCCGTTGCACTGCACTGTTGACAAATTGCAAGTAAGTAAGCTCGTTCTTCCACTTTACACTCCAGTGTTGGAAAGTCCCGTTAGAAATTCCAAAAAAAAACTATTGTGTCGTAAAGCTTGGACAATTAGCTGATCATAAAACCGGTTTTCGCTGAAATATCTCAAAATCAATTTTTTGATTTTTGGCCTATGGCAGCGACCACTGTGCGTTGTCAATACAAATTCTTCGTTAAAATTGGGATATTGTAATATTACGTCTTTTGATATGAGGGTATTTTTCAGGCTGATGAAAGCCTGCATGGCTTCATCATTTAGGTGTATAGTTTTCCATGATGAAGTTGCCTTTGAAATTCGCCCATCCTCCCCTCTAAGTAGAGTTGTGAGAGGTTTAGCTAAAGCGGCATAACCCATGATAAATCTCCTATAATACGCAGATAATCCAAGGAATGATCTTAGTTCCTTAACCGTTTTGGGGCATGGGTAGTTAGCAATCGCTTCTACCTTTCCGGGGTTAGTCTCAATTCCCTTGTCCGATATAACAAATCCCAAGAACTCAACTTTATTTTTGAAAAATTCGCACTTATCCAGTTGGCATTTAATATTGGCATTATTTAATGTTTAAAATATTTTTTCCAAAATTTTTGGAATGTGATTCTTCATCTGGGCTAAAGACGATTATGTCGTCTATATAAATAAAGCAAATTTTCCCTATATGTTCCCTAAGAATGTCATCTAGGGCTCGCTGAAAAATAGATGGAGCATTTTTCAGTCCGAATGGAAGTCGTGTAAACTCAAATTTCCCGTTATTCACAGAAAAGGCCGTTTTTTCTATATCGCTTTCCTTCAAAGGAATTTGATGAAAGCCGCTCTTGAGATCTAACACGGAAAACATTCTATTATTTCCTAGTTGTGCAAGCACGCCATTAATGTCGGGTATGGGGTATCTGTCTGCAATAGTTACGCTGTTTAGTTTTCTATAGTCTATTACCATTCTGTATTTTTGTATATTGGATCCGTCTAATTTTTTTGGTACTATCCAAACTGGTGAATTATAGGGTGATCGAGATGGTCGTATTATATTGTTTTCTAAGAGTTCTAATACTTGTCTGTCTATTTCATCTTTCAATGCCATTGGATACTGATAAAACTTTGAGTAGATTGGTGTGTCTGTACTGGTGCGGATTTCAGCTTTCACATTTGTCGTATAAGTCAGTTTTTCATTGGGTTCAGCAAAGAGATTTGGAAACTTACGAAGGAGTTGGTTTAGTTCAAATTTTTGTGTTTTTGTTAGATGGTCTGTCCGAGGAATTATTACGTTTACGGCGTCAAATTTTTGGTCCTTTATGGTTATGATTTTGCCATTTTTCAATGACATAGTTTTGGTGGTTGTGTTAATTATTGCTCCTAATTCTTTTAAACTATCGTTTCCTAATAGGGCATCAAATTTATTAAGTATGGGTAATAAAAAGAATTTAATTGTTGTGTTAGGGTCATCAAATAGGTTGGCTATTTTATGGTGAGTAATTCTAATATTTCCACCAACGGAGATGGCGTTAAAGGGGAAATTATTCTTTACTGGATTTTTCACAAATTTTGGTAAAATGTAGTTGCGATTTGAGCCGGTGTCTATTAGTACCTTCAAAATTTCTCCACTCCTCAGCTTACACTCAAAATAAGGTAATGAGGAGTCGGTTACTCTAAAAAATTAAGATAGGCATAGTCGTATTGATATTCTTGGTCGGCTTGATCTACAGCTTCGGAATATTGTGCTAGAGTGTCAGCGTACTCCAGTTGTGGTCCGTCTTGGTCTTTTAATGTTTGGTCATATTCTGGTAGGGTTGGTGTTTCTTCTTTTGCTTCCGAAGAAGTGTCATTACTTGTTTGAATATTGAAGTTCCGAGATTTCTTCGCAGCCTCGTTTAAGGGCATTGGTGGTCGTTTACCGGCTTCGAATCGAACTGGTTTATTTATGTAATTGATATGTTTAGATTGGAGGGTCTTATCGACGTCCATTGGTTCAGGCCGTGGTTGTGGCTTTGCAGCCGAAGGTCTAAATGGTTGAGGAGTTACCGTGGGACGAGCCACTACGTATGGTGGGACAGCTAAGGCCTGGTTGTTATTATTAAATTGTTGACGTGGTTGGACAAAAGCGTTACCAGTCTGTTTAGGCAGCAAAAACGAATTTTGGAACTGGGCATTTGCAGTTGGGAACGACCACTGTGGGAAAGTTGGAATTGTTGGCTGCAATTGAGGCACAGTTCGAAGAGGTGTATTTCGGAAAGTCGATTGCTGGTTTTTATTGGTGGCGTGGCTAGCACGGAATTCCTGGTTTTCTAACTTCAAGCAAAGGTGTAATGCTGATGGCAAATCTGTCGGTTCCTTCATGCCAAGAAGGCGGGATAAGTCTCCCCGAAGTCCGCGAACAAAAGTATCTAAGGCTTTGTCCCTATACATTTTTGTTATAAGTTGCTCAGCTTCCCTTCCTAATTCCATACATCCTATCTTATTAAGTATTAGAGAAAGATGTTTGAAAACTGCTTGGTGGAATTCCTCTACAGATTGGTGAGCCCCTTGGCATATTGTCGTCATTTGATACTCGAGGGTTCCCAAGTCGCGTTTGTCTGCGTAGTGTAAGGTAAGGCATTTAGAAATGGCACCCCAATTTAGTAGGATTCTAATGCAGTGTCAGCATTGCCTGTAATTTTGTTACGTATAGTGTGTAAAATACCAAAATATTTTGCAGTGCCCACTGTGTGTTCATATGTTTTTAAAACCCTGTCAACTCCTTTTTTCCAAGAACTAAATTCCGCTGGATTACCAGAAAATTCTCTTAAGCCTTTTACTATATCTGGTACCCTGTCAAGCCCTTCGAGATTAGCTCGATTTTCGGGGGCAATTTCCTGATTCGAGGCACGTGCAAAGTCAAAACCTGGGTTCTGTGCCTGTTGTAACAAAATCGGAAATTGTTCTGCAAGAATCTGCCTAATGGCATCTTGCAATTCATTTAATGCCATGTTTCTGTTTCTTTGGAATAATTCTTGTTTTTGGGCCTGTCTTTGTTGTTGCTGATCTAAAAGCGCTTGATTTTGATTTATTTGAATTTCTTCCTGCTCTAATTGATTTTCCTGTACTAAGATTGCTTGATTTTGTTCTGCCTGGGCTATGATTTGTTGTTGTTCAATATTAAGGATGGGGGGTCTCAATAGATTTCTCTGATTGGCCATTTGTTAAAATTTTTAGAAAAGGGGAATAAATTCATGGGTTTGTCTTACAGTTAAGTCCATCTTAAAATTATTTTAAATGTTAATAAAATTATGGAAATTACAAATATTAAAAATTTTAAAATCGTTTTAAATTTAATTGGTAAAAATTTTAAAATTACCTTTAATTATTAAATTGGTTTTTAATTTTAAACTTATTTTTAATTATTGGCAAATTTTAATATTTTGATATTTAAAATGTTGTAGAATTAAACTTTAAGTTTTATTTGATTTAATTTTAAATTTTCTTTAAAAAATTATTTTTAATTTAGATTTTTTAATTTTTAATATTAATTCTGATAAGCTCAGTTAAAATTTTCTTACTTTAAACTTTTTAATTAATTGGATTGCTTTGCATTTCCTTTTGTTGTTCACTTATTCACTATCTCACTTAACTTAACTTGATGTGGTTACTCCTCCCGGTGGTCCGGATGTCTTCCTTTTTGTCGCCTACTAGGGATCCTGCGACTCACACAATATAGAGGTTGTCCTGCGAGCGTACCTGACAGTACTTGTAATCCACCGATGGATCAGTAAAAATTAATTTACCGACCGGTTGTCGTCTTCAGCTTCCCAAATAATTTTTGCGAAGGAGTCCCCTGATTCTGACTTAAAGTTGGGCCAGCGGAGTTGCACAGTAAATATAATTTGCGCGGATCGAACTTAATCGGATTTCCTCACTTTGGAGTTGCGCGAATTAAATTTTTGCACTTTATCGAACTTAATCAGATGTCCTCGCGCTGGTCCCTGTTCGGGCGCCAGTTAACTTCCAGGATATTAAAAACCCAAATTTAAGTTTCACGTTGTTTTTATTTGATGTTCAAAACGGGACTGATTCTACTTTACTTAAGAATACCCTGATCTAAGCTGTGGGTTGGGTTGCGTTGATATCGACAGCGGTGTTAATATCGATAGCGGCGATAATATCGGCAGCGGCGTTGATGTCGGCAGAGGCAACGTTCATATCGGCAGAGCCGAATTGCGGTGGCGGCAAAATTCTGGCTGAGCTGCAGAAACTGCAAGATCGGCAGAATTGGTATTTATGGATTTGCGTTGTGGCAAATGACCGGATGCTCGTGTTTATGTTATTGAACTCTAAGATTTGACTCTGGACGAAATTGTCACAATGTTGCAATGTTGTTGGATTAACAATGTTGCAATATTTCTTGGAAAAATTATATAAAATATTGCTGTGCTTAACTTATACGATTTTAAAAATTTAAATATTTCGGAAAAGTAAAATGGAGTTTTATTGTGTTTATCAATACCCATCGAAATGTAGAAAAACTTGTTTAAATCGGACCATTCGTTAAAAAGTTATGCCTGAAAGTTTATATCTCCATCTCCCTCCCACTCCCTTTAGCTGAGTAACGGGTATCTGATAGTCGGGGCAGTCGGGTGCCGTTCTTTCTTTTTAGCAGCAATCATGTTCGCGCCCCAATCGGGATCGTCGACTTCCAAATTACATCCAAACAGTTTTAAACACGTTATTTTTTAAGTAACACCTAAAATTAATAATTTTTTATGTAAACTTAAATAATGTTAATTTTATACCGGTTGATGTGTCAGCATTCATTGACTTAATTCCAAGAACTCTGTTTACAAAGCTAGCATCACGAATAGATGGCATTGTGACCGAAACGTACGATGCCTGCGTAAAATTTTCTGTCCAAACATCAGTTGGGACGCTTTAAGCCATATTATTGGATTGGATTTCTAGTTTGACCCTAGAAAATTCGGCTTTATAAAGGTCGGACACATTCCTTGATTTTGTGGTTCGGTGAGGAAGAACTTGTTTCACTTTCAAGTTGAAAGTTTCAACCCATTTCCATAATTTTCTCCTAAATGGATTCGGAAATGTGCCAATTTTTGCAAGCCTTTATCAGCTGTAATTTGGAATGGAATGCTATTTTGGTCATTCCTTGCTTACTATCACGATCCAGATGAACAGTATTAGCATCTCGTTCTATTTCCGATGCAGTCTAGCATTTGTGGCGCTTTATGTAGACGTACCCTGAGAGGCGGATTGGACTTCGTACCGCTTTTTGCAAGTTACTACACGTTTAAGGATTTTTAAATTTTCATTTACAATACTTACAAAATATTCCACACATTACTTCGTGCGCCCTTTTGCTCCGATCTTACCTTTTACTTATGAAAGTACTTGAGTCCTACATTATATACATAAATTCCGTGAAATACTTACACTTGTGGATTCATCCATTTTTTAAGTTGCTGTTGCAATATACAAATTGAATGTTACTGAAGTAGAATGCGTTACTTGAAACCCAACCTGAACCGACCTTACCTATATTATTTTTTTGACCTAACTTGTTTTTGTTTTGGGTTTGGGTGAACATTGACTCACTTACCTAAACCCAAACGATCCAGGTCAAATGGGTTTCAACAAAGAGAATATAAATTTTTGAAAAGTCGATTATTTAATAACCGTTGTTTTTAACGGTTCATAAATCTTAGACGACATAATATTTTTTAGCGATGTTAATTTTTTTAGTTTGTTTAATCTCATACTATATCGTGTATGAAAATGTATGAAGTGCGTCTTCTAGTAATTTTTTGGTGACTTTGGTTTGGATTATCTATATCATATAAAATTCGAATAAAATGTACTTTTAGTTCGTTGGAAAGGTCATTCTTTTAAGAAAAAAACGCAAATAACTTCATCCTTCTAACTGTCCTAGGAAAGAAATTACAGATTAACTTCATGGCCCAGTGTGCAATGGCTAGATCGCGCTTTTCATCGATGTGAGTGCTAGGCCTAGCCCTTTTTTATTTAAGATTGTCTTTAAACGCTTCCTTCTACATTTTACATATTTTTGCACGAATACAATATATTCTACGAGTAACGGGTTTACAAATTGGTTTTTGTCTATAAAAAATTAAAAAGTAATTTTTTATTAATTTCTTTTTTCAGCAAGAAAGGAAGCTAGCTTCGACCAGCCGAAGCTTATATACCCTTGCAGATAATTCTTATTAATCACTAATTTTCCGATCGTTCCTATGGCAGCTAAATGAGATAGTAGTTCGATTTTGATAAAATTAAAATTGAAATTCGGAAATATTTAAAACGAGTCATATCCCAGAGTAGACGAGAATACGATAAAAACTAACGAAGCAATAATTTATTTCCAATTATATTTTTTTTAAATTCAGAATTAGATAAGAAATGGTATTTCCAAAAGCAGGAGGTTATAGGTTCAAAAACACCCAAGATATAATTTTTTACATTATTTTTCCCGATTATTCCAATGGGAGCTATAGGATATAGTTGTCCGATCCGACTCGTTCCGACCTATTTACAAACTACCTGCAAAAGATAGAAGACTTTTGGAAAAGTTTTAGCCCGATAGCTTTAAAACTGAGAGACTAGTTTGCGTAGAAACAGACAGACGGACGGACATGGCTAGATCGACTCGTCTAGTGATGCTGATCATGAATATATATACTTTATGGAGTCGGTAATGTCTCCTTCACTGCGTTGCAAACTTCTGACTGAAATCATAATACTCTCTGCCAGGGTATAAAAAGAATCAGATTAATTTGACAGTCAGAAAGAAAGTTATTATTTTTTTCCCGAAACAACCCATTTTGTGTAAGTTGGGACACTTTGAACGTGTTAGTTGAGACACCCGTTTTGCATATAAAATCGCCTCAGCTCGACAGAAATCACTTTCTGCCTAGTAAATTTCTTTGAAATTTAGGGAAATGTGATTGTCTTTTCTTTAAGCTAATAGACTCACCTTTCGATCAGTATCTATAGGTACTGAAGGCACTATAGTGCGTGACGTTTCATAAGTGAATGTCGAAATGGCAGAATAAAAACAAAAGGTCTAACAACCTACAGAATCTCCCCTACAATTTTGATTACAAAGAAGCAGGCACCACGTTTAAATGATTTGAACCTAAGGAGTTTAAAGGAAGTGACAAAATTACTGCCCGAATTTGAACGGTCCTCTAAGGAGTTGGAAGGAGATTCATACCCCACTTTTCATTTGGTTATCCCACATCTCCAAAAGTTAAGAAAAAAAGTGTAGTTTTAACGAAATGGATTCGGACCTTCTATCCAAATTTAAAAGTTCTCTTACCCATCATCTAGTTCCTATTGTAGATCCATTTATAACAAATTTATGCAAACTAACGATATTTTTGTTTTTCCTGCCAACAAGCTTATATTAATTGATCCTGTCGAAAGGCAAAGCATTATGAAAGACTGCAAACTGTGTATCAACAAATATGTCAAGTGGGAAACAGACACCAACCCCCCTCAAAGTCGGGTTTAAAGATTGGACTTCTTTCCTTCCCTTCTTAACACTTCCCAATATGTTGCGGTTTTTAAACATCGAGGAACGATTAATCTTTATTTTAAAATTTTAAGTGTTAAGTCAGAAACTGAGTAGACCTTACCGATGCATCGCGATGTATGTAACTAATTCTCGAATTCTTTTTTATAAAGTTCATAGAAATTATTAGCCTTAGCAATAACCCCAAAACCGAACTGACCTACTTGAAACCCACTTGACCTGGGTAGTTTGGGTAAATGGGTACCAAAACCCAAATCACCTGTACATATTGGGGTCAGGTTGGGTAAGTAATATTAAAAGAACCAAAACCAACCTATGGAAAAAAGTCAGTTTTTTGACACAAATTCTAAAATTAAGAGTTACTAATTTAAAAACCAATATTTCTTTTATCCGTTACTCGTAGAGTAGAAGGGTATATTGTATTCGTGCAAAAGTATGTAACAGGGAGAAGGAAGCGTTTCCGACCCTATAAAGTATATATATGTATTCTTGATCAGGATCAATAGCCGAGTCGAACTAGCCATGTCCGTCTGTCAGTCCGGATGAACGCTGAGATCTCGGGAACTATAAAAGCTAGATTGGCATTTTACATGCAAATTCTTAGCCGAGGACCACGCACCCTCTACCGCCCACAATCGACTTAATTTTTTGAAAGGTGTCTGGCGCCCACCCCTTTAAAGATTTGGGAAAAGTAAAGTTTTATTGGGTTTACCTATAGAAATGTAGAAGAAATTTTTCAAATCGAGCCATTCGTTACAAAAGTTATGCGCTATCAAAGTTTTATATCTCCATCTCTCGCGCACATCCTTTAGCTGAGTAACGGGTATCTGATAGTCTGGGCACCCGACTATAGCGTTCTCTCTTGTTTGAATACTAATACCCCATTCCCACAGAGCACCATCACCCTTCCCCCATCTCTTTGAGGGATGGTCCACAGGAATTTTCTGTTCCAAAAGTTTCCCAGTTAGTCCCCTATCCAAAACTATTGTTCCTAAACCGACCGTTTCTAGTATATAGTAATAGCTTATAAACGATTTTAAAAATTTAAATATTTCGAAAAAGTAAAAATGCAGTTTTGTTGTGCTTATCAATACCTATCGAAATGCAAAAGAAATTTTTTAAATCGGACCATTCGTTAAAAAGTTATAGCTGATCAAAGTTTATATCTCCATCTCCCTCGCACTCCCTTTAGCCGAGTGACGGGTATTAGATAGTCGGGACACCAACCCGACTATAGCGTTCTCTCTTGTTTTATCCTAATTTATTCGTGGGAGAACAACACTGTACCTCACACGCTGCATCGAGGAGAGCACTCCAAAAGTGCCATGGCCTGCAACCTCGTTGGACGGTGCATCGGCCGGCGGAGACGGACGGTTTAATACCGGAGGCACTCGTGCGGCCCTGCAGTGTACGCCAGCGGAATCCAACGCGGCATGGGCAGGGTTGGAAGAGCGCTCATCAAGCCCCACGGACTCAACGGCAGCGAGCGAGCCCCACGTATCGGCAGATCCGCTACTAGAATCGTCCATGAGTGAAGGCAGGGAGCCTCAGGACCCACTAGGACCGCCAGAGCCAGCCAGGGCTAAGACGCCAGACCCCATCACGGGAGTGGTACTCAGGTACTCAAGATCGCTACCTGCGACACCGGGACAAAGGATTCTCGTTGAAGAAATGGGCATCACCTTTGCACCGACGGTCCACAATCCAGGTCCAGAGACAGCAGCCGAGCACCCGAGTCCGTTGGTACCGACCGACGCCCTAGACGTTGAAGGGGCAGTTGACCTCGAGCTCTTCATGAACCTGGTCGAGGAGGACGAACTGCTGAGGACTATCGGGAAACATCCGGAAGTCGAAGTACTCCTTGCCGAGGAAACGTGGATCCCAGCACCAGAAGATTGGCACGTAAACACGTACGAACGTCGACTACCGTCAACATTTGTGGACTTCATCAGGGCCATCGACCGCAAGAACGTGCGAATCCTGCGACGGTGCGATAGCCGCGAGTTTCGCGTCATCGTCACGGCCAGCCGGACAATCAAGGGTGTGCTACGTCCTTCACCGGAAGAAAAGTGAGGAGGGTGTGAGGAGTCACCGAACCACTGTGGTGGCGCCCATAGGCCAAAATTCAAAAAATCGACGGAACCTAAAATGGGCAAAGGGTATGCAACTTTTC
This sequence comes from Drosophila prostipennis, assembly GCA_037075205.1. Taxonomy (NCBI): domain Eukaryota; kingdom Metazoa; phylum Arthropoda; class Insecta; order Diptera; family Drosophilidae; genus Drosophila; species Drosophila prostipennis. Next base: position 11,503 of record JBAMCJ010004097.1, read on the forward strand.
TCTAAAATGCCCAAGCTTCTTCGTGGCATACCAGACTTTTCTGGAAAAATATCGGTACTTTCTAAAAATCGACCTAAAGTCGTGAGCACGTGTTAAGTTGCAAAGCAAAACTGCGCGCATCACTAATTTTTCGCAGCAACATTAAACTTTGAAAGCGTGTATTTCTAATATTTCGTGTCCAAATTAATATTCTGTGATATGGATTTTGAAGTTGAAGGTATTATCTATAAATCGAGATGTGTATAATAATCGTATTTGTTAAATTGTTCTCGTTACATCAATTTGAAATAATACATGTTTTGTGTCTATTTTGTGAACGTCTTTTTTATGTTTAGCTAAGGTTTTAGTGATGATCCCACAAAATTCCACAATTTGTTGGAATGCCAATTTGTTCGTCTGGCTTTCAGGTAATATGTGTGTTAAAATTGGCTGCAGAAATTTGCAGATGTGGCTACAATAGTAAAAATACTAACACCTTCATAAATTTTTCAAGGGCAAAACTGGCCGAAAAACTAATTTTTTTTCGCTTTTTCTTGTTGTGCTGTTGCTTTGTCTTCGTCTTTCGTGATTGTGATTAGTTTTCCAACACTAAATATTGAATTACTAATAGATTAAAAATTGTCTGCTCATATAACAGGATTGGATGAAAATGTTTTAATTAGGTGTGCAACATTATTGCAATGCATGGCATCTGGCTATACAATAAATGCAGAAAAATTCGGATATTTTGCACTTGACACCGCAAGAATGCTGATTAAATTATACCCATGGTACTACCTCCCACCATCAGTTCACAAAGTTCTTGTACACGGTTCCGAAATTATCAGAAATGCGCTTGTTTCGATCGGAGAGTTGTCTGAAGAAGCTGCTGAATCGAAAAATAAGGACATTAAAAAGTTTAGAGAACACCACACTAGGAAAACCTCCAGAGTTGAAACAAACAGGGATTTGGTGAATAGGTTGCTCTCAAGCTCAGACCCTTTTATAACGGGGCAAAGACTCTTACCATGCACTAAAAAAACCAAATTGTTACCCGGTGTGCATTTGTTGCTAGATGAATAAATTTTAAATTTTATTAATTAATGATTGTTTTATCTTTTGGGGACAAATATTAAAAAAAAAGTCTTGAAAACCGAATTTTATTAAAAGTTGCACAATCCGTTTGTATGGTAGCTATAAGATATAGTGGGCCGATGTACACAATTTTTGTAGTTTATGTTTAAAACATTTTTATAAAATTTTAGACAAAATTTAATAGCGATATCACCACCAGAAGTATTTTTGACCGCAGCTCCATACAAGCCCAACCACTGTGCGAACTGAACCCGCACATTTCGACACTATAAACATACTCAGCCACGGAGGCAAGACTTAAATATGTAATACTACAGTGATACCCAGCCACGGAGGCAAGACTTAAATATGTAATACTACAGTGATACCCAGCCACGGAGGCATTATCCAGGATACTCAGCCACAGAGGCATTAGTTATGATTGAAAAACAAAAGACTCGCAACCCAGGAGGCATAAATCGATAGGTTACATCTAGTATTAAGTGTTTTCTAGTTAGTATTTTTTTGGTGCCAGGAAGGTCGTTCGATAAATATTCTTAAGAATATTTTTACGATAAGTGCCATCACCACCGATATTGCACGAGGCACGTTGATCCGGTGGAAAGTGGGCGTTTTTTCGGTTTTCGACGCCCGAACGCATCGGTTGCACAGCTCCCGCACCCATCGAGATCACTGCCAGGACACCGGCCCGGACCAAGATCAGGGATTAAGTAAGTTAACCAGAGAGAAAACAAAAACCTACAGTGCGGCCCTGACTCTAGACGGCACGAGAGTAAGTGCAGCCAGTATACGGAGGCGGAGCACAGGTGACCCCAGGCTGTAGGTTTTTAGTCGCCGCCGTCACTCGAGCCACACGGAGCCAGCGGAAGGCAGTGTACTTATTTGACTGGTTATATCTCCGAATAAGTGCTCTGTTTTTTCCGTCGGAATCAGCGCCGGGAACTGACCACTTATTTGTCTGGTCAGATTCTGCAAATAAGTGTACGGCACGCGAATAAGTGCAGCCAGTATACGTAGGCTGCGCACAGGTGACCCCAGGCTGTCGGTCTTCCTTCGCCGTCGACACTCGAACCACACGGAACCAACGAAAAGCCATAGGACTTATTTGGCTGGTTATATCTACGAATAAGCCTCACTGTTTTTCGTCCGCGCAGCAACCCTTCCCGGCCGACACAGGCCAGTGACACCACCTCGTCCTTCTGCTATCTACAAATTTATCTGTGGAGGATCCTGGGTCTACCCCGGCCCTAGAAAGTTCCTTTCAATTTTAATGTTTTTTGAGGTTGGATCTTACCCAAGATTATAGGATCACCACAATCAATAAATACATCGGTAAGCTCACAAAAAAAAGTTACAAACTGCTCTGATTAAAGTGCATTTAAAAAACCGCGCTGCATTGTTTCATTAAACTCTTTTTGAAAACTTAAACTTTTAATCACTTTTACCAGCGCTGCAATCTCGTTGTAGCATTAGCAGGCTTTCGCAGCTGAAAACTTAACAGTGATGCCCACTGTTAAACTTTTCTGTTAATAACATTTGACATTGATGTTATCCTAATACATTGTGATTGGTTTTGGCCAAAAAAAGTAGTCAAAGGTAATAGTAAAAGGTCAAGGAGCGGACTAACAACAAACCCCACCGCCTAGGCAGTACACCGTAAATTGGGGCTCTGGCGACCGAGCATGAGCGGTATAGCTTCCTCCGGAAAACCCATGGGGAAACTCATGTCCACCGTGGGATCCCAACTGTGCCCTCAACTCACTCTCCAGAAAATCCACGTAGCGTCTGACCCATACTGGCCGGCTGCGTCTGTACCACAGTGTCCGGCAGTCACGACACCTGGCATCAGGTATAAAATGCAAACATCCTGGCAGTAGGTATAAAATGCATTAAAGGAAGGAATGTCGACTAAAAACGATACTACTCCAGGTGGCAACCACACAAGTGGAAATCCACCCGTGGGATCTCCCACGGCCAGGGCACGGTAGTGGAGGCCTTAAATCCCATTCCGAACAATAAACCTGGCGAGGCGGTGTCGAACTTGGCCGCCTCGACAGTGAATGCACCAAGTTTAAGCAAGAGGCACGATATCAAGGGCACGGAAGCAGCACGGAAGTTCAACAGCAGCTCGAAGCTTCTCAGGTCACCCGTCCACGGGCCAGCCGCTGTCACGAGAAGATGAAGCTATGCAGGACGCGGCCAAGCGCCAAAGGGACCCAGGCAGCCCAACTGATGGGCAGAGAACGACCTCTGCAAAGAGAACCAAAGCGGCCCAGGAGCTCACGGGACCGGAACAGCTCGCGGAGATTGGAGTGCTTCTCGACGAAGTCATCCATCTCACGAGTGTCATGCAGAAGCGTCACATCAATGTGACCATGAAAGCAATGTTCTCGAGGATGAAGTCCCTCCAAGAAGGTGCATTGATTTCCCTCAGCCAAGTTGGGGTCTCCCATATGCAAAAAGAGCCTATGGAGTACATGAAATACAAAAGCCCACTCCGAAAAAGCGAGAGCAAGGAGCAACAGACGCCGGTATGTCTCAAAGAGGACAACGCCGCACAAACGGAGTTCTGGTCTGCGTGGTGCAGACAGACCCGTGGCGAAGGCTCAGCCAACCCTACACGGCTGTAGATGGGGGAAAGCTCCTGACTACATCAGCGCAATCGTCTGCGCTTAGAGCGCAGCAGGTAAAGAGAAGAAATCCACAAAATGATGCCAAAACCAAAACCCCGTGATAATACAGCCGCGAGAGGCAGCGCTGGAAAAGACGCGACCACTGCCTGTAGAAAGGCTGCTTCGAAAAAGCGGCCCCGAAAGCCTAACCGCCCGGACGCCCTTATAGTGGAAGCCAATGGCAAGACCTACAGCGAAGTCCTAGATATGGTCACCCGTAGGGACGACGGCAAGCTGCAATACCTCAGCACGCGAGTAAACAATGTCAGGCGTACAGCGAAGGGAACCTTCTTCTGGAGCTTAACAGAAGCGAGAACAACAGCACGGATAAAATAAAAGAGAGCCTTGAGGCGGTTCTTGAAGAAGCGACTGCGGTGCGAGCGCTATCCGAAAGCACGAGGAGGAAGACGGTGGTAATAAACGACCTGGATCCACTAGTGGTGGCCGAAGATGTCACCAAAGGTCTGGTGGAGCAATTGGCCGTGAACGCCGAATCCGTTAAAGTGAGGAGTCTCCGTCTATCATAAAGGGACACCCAGGCGGCTGTAGTTGGGCTGGCGAGCAAAGACGCAGAAGCGGTTCTTGGTAAGGGTAAGATCAAGATACGTGGGAGATCGAGGCTATAACATAGACCGAGGTTGCTGAAGCAGGCCGCAGCCTGCAGAAGAATTTATTTATTTGTACAGGGTATGCTTATTTTACAAAATTAAGCTACCGTAGGGAATGACAGCCATAGCTGCTGTGGCTTTCGGCTGATTAACGTTTCACAAATTTTCCATCTTATTATCTAGAACGTTTAGCATTTAACGTTTAATTAAATGACAATTGATATAATGGGTAATATAGTAGTCTTAAGATTAACATTTGATTTTAGAACGTAATAATAGGTATAATAGGTATATGGTGATAAGAAGTATATCTTACAGGCGATTAAGTAAGTTGGCTTTTTTAAGGAAAGTAAGAATGATAAGTAGGTTTTCCGGTTTTGGGTTAGTTAATAGAGGAATGAGATCGGAGTTCGGTGTTGAGGGTCTAATGTTTTGAAACGATGGGCATTCGTTTAAAATATGTTTGATTGATGTGTCAGGGTTGTTGCAGAATTGGCATTGGTTGGAAGGAGGTTGAAGGAATCTATTTGCATGGGTCAGCTTAGTATGACCAAGTCGTAACCGTATAAGTTTGATTTGTTCAGTTCTTGTCAGCCTGGCAAAGAAAGTGTTTTTTGTGTAGTGGGCAATATTGAGTTGGCCGTCATTATACGTTTGGTACCAGGTAGAAGTTTGATTAAGCAGGTGTGAAGAAAAATTTAGAAGTGTTGATTTTAAATATCTGTTTATATCTGATTTATTTATGTTTTGTGATACTATTAAGGGGGAAATCGTGGCTGCTTTAGCAGCTTCATCGACAAATTCATTTCCTGTTATACCTACGTGACTTGGTATCCACGGTATTTTAATTTTTGGAAAGTTGTTTATTAGCAGACTTCGAATTTGGGAGATCATATGTGTAGAATTTTCTATGTTTTTTATGCCTTCAACTACCGATAGAGAATCAGTGCAAATGCATGTTTTCCCTCTCACTTTTAAGGATATCTTGATTGCTTCAAGGATTGCTGTAGCTTCGGCTGTATACACTGAAGAGTACTCCGGGAGTACTCCTAGTTTTAAGATTGAGCTCTCTGTTGTTATTGCATAGCCGATTATTTATTTTGATAAAGATCCGTCTGTGTATATAAGAGTATAGTCTTTTAATTTGTTTTTAGTTTCAAAAAATTCTTTTAAAAATACCTTCTTTGGGGTAATTGATTTTTCATTTTTATTAAGGTGGGTGTCTATTGTGTCGGAATTAATGTGCCATGGTGGGTTGGCTTTAGGTAGTTTTTTAGCTAATGTAATTGTTAGGTTAAGATTAGAGCAAATGTTGATTCAGTCTTGGAGCACTGAGTTCTTGTATTTTTTATTGTGTTTATTTATAATTTTTTTCGCTAATGTATTAAGGGGGGTGTCATGGGAGAGTACTATTGTATTGAAAAGTTTGGCTTTTGCAAATAGGATTTTGTTTTCCAGTGGGCATACATTCGCCTCGAGGTAGAGGTTGTGGGTTGGAGTGGAGTAAAATGCTCCTAACGCAGAGCGCAGAGCTGAGTTCATGTAAGTCATAATTGGCCTTAAAGTAGACTTTGGGGCGTTACCGTATATTGGTAGAGCGTATTCTATTTTTGAAATGCATAGACTTTTTGCTATTTGGACTAGGGTGCATGGGTGACAATTGTACTTATAGTTTGACAGACATTTAATTATGTTTAACGGTTTAGACAGTGACTTTTTTAGTTTATTAATGTGGGAGGTCCACTTGTATTTTGAGTTAAGGTTTAGTCCAAGAATGGTTATTTCTTTAGATGTTTTGATCACGCATGAGCTTATGTCTATTTTGCATTTGCAGTTGATTTTTCTACATATATGAATGTGGTTGCATTTATTTAAGGATAGTGACGCACCGGAGATTGAGCACCAGTTGTTTATTTCAGTGAAAAGAGTGTCTAGATTGGGTCTTAGGGATTTTCCTCTTTTTAGGTCGATAAGTATATTGAAATCATCCGCATAAGCCGTGAATTTAAGGTTTTTGTGTTTCTCTATGATGTCAGCTATGCTGTTAAATGCTATTAGAAATAGGATAACTGATAATGGGGATCCTTGCGGAATACCATTATACAGATTTCGAATGTTTGAGTGTACCTGATTCGTACGTACTCGAATTTTCCGGTTCGTCATAAAGTTGCTTACATATTTTATGATGGTTTCACCGCAACCCCAAGTCCGTAATTGGCTTAGTATTATGTGTAATCCTATCTTTTCAAATGCCTTCTCAAAATCTAATGATATTATGGATACGTGTCGTTTTTCGAAGAGGGCTCTGCTGATCAAAGCGTCTACGTATAGTAGACAGTCTGTAACTGATTTGCCTTTTCTAAAGCCAAGTTGGTGATTATTAAGCAGTTTGTTTGTTCTAACAAACCACCATAGTCGTTTGGAAATAATTTTATCTAATATTTTTGATATGCAGGGATTTAGCGATATGGGGCGGTAGGATTCGATCAATGTCTTGTCCTTTCCGGGCTTGTGGATTGGTATAATGGTGCTGACTTTGTATATTTGGGGTATATGTGTTTTTAAGATGCTATTAAAGAGGGCTATTATTCTATTTTTTAAGGGTTTTGAAGCGTGTTTTATCATTGCGTAATTGATTTTATCGTACCCTGGTGTATTTCCTGCTATTCAAGGCTGCAGAGAATTCTATGAAATTAATGTTGTGTTCCATAAATTCTGCTGTTTTGTGCGGTACATCGAGTTGCGTGTTGTTTATTATGTCGTTTTTGGCTTGAAGAAAAAAAGTTGAGAAATTGTTGTCTTCGGATAGTGAAGACCAATGGTTGGAGAAAGCTTTGGCTATATCTTCTTGATTTGTTAAGGGGTTGTTTGAATTTTGGTCTATTATACAATGAATAGTCGTTGACTTATGTAAGCCACAGAATGTTCGAATTTTGTTCCAAATTGTTTGACATTTGGTGTCTGGGTTGATGTTGGATGTTAACGTTTGTATGCTTTCTTTCTTACTTGTTCTAATTTCCCTTCTGTATAGCGCGTTAGTTCGTTTAAAGTTTATTAGGTTTTCATTGTTCATATTTTGGTTAAATTTTCTCCAGGCTGTGTTTTTTTGTTTTTTTAAGGATTCTAAGTTTTTGTTCCACCAGGGAACGTTGTGGTGTTGTTTAGGGGGCTTAGTTTGGGGGATGCTTTTATAAGCACTTTGTAAAATTATTTTATGGATGTTACTGGCTTCTTTGTTAGTATTTTGTGAAATAGGTAAGAAGGAGTTTAAGTTGTTTGTAAGTAATTCATATTGGTCCCAATTGGCTAAGTTTGTAATAAATCTAGGTATGTATCTATTCTCTTTTTTTTCCTGTGAGTGGAACAATTGTATGCTGATAGGAAAGTGGTCACTTCCTTGCAATGTGTCGCTAATTTTAAAAGTGGTGTGAATTTTAAGGTCAGGTGAGCAGAGGGCTAAGTCAATGTGGGTATATGAGCTATGTGTGGAGAAGTGTGTGGGTTTGCCATTACTTAGAATGATATAGTTGCTGTTGAGTATAAATTTCCCTAAAATGTTTCCTCTTTTTTTATTTAGTTATAACTAAATACCAGTGTTTGTTTAGATATATATGTAATACATATAAAAACTTGTGGTATTAAAGTATAACTGTTTCGATTTCGCTTCAAAACCATTTAAAGATTGTTATTAAAGATAATTTAAAGAATGTCCATATGGTCGCTTTTTTTTCCACCGACAAATAAATTGTCTAAATCAAACCACTGAAGAATGTGAGAAAATCATGATGAATATTCATTTAAATAGCCCAGTTCCCGAAAAAGAAAGCCTGGAATCCAAACCACCAATAGATTCCATTTTCTTCGATAAGTTCCAACCCTCTCAAAACACCAGCATATTATCGCTTATCTCAAATGAAATTATATCGTTTCAAGCTGAAAAATTGAATTGAATGAATAAGGAACCATTTCCGCTGTTATATAAAACCAGCTTTTCAATAGCTAAAAATGTAATTTTCAATGAGTCATGACGGCAACGGGGTCACTTGTCCAATCATATTGATCTTTATGACAACGTTAAGCTCTGACTTTAAAAAGAAACACTCAATTGGGTATATATGAGCCGAGATATAAAGAGACATTCAAAAAAAGTCCAAATCTTAAAAAAAAAACTGTGCCATCGAAAAAAAAAATAAGTCGTATTTTCGTGATCTAGGGCTGCAACACCAACAGAATTTGCCATCAATTGCTGTGGAGCATTTTGGCTGTAAACTAGTGTAATCACATATAACAAAAATATATATTTTTCACCCTAGCTAACAAAATTTGTTCCTACCCTGCAGTTCCATTAATCGCCTTTTTTGCAGTGAATCACTGCTAAGCGCTCAATTACTAGTGAATTTGTATGAAAAATAGCGATGATTTTAACATGGGCATGTCCTAGGGGCTCATCACTGCTAGAAACTGGCGCTTTTTTAGCACCTGTTCATCAGCATTTTTCATCGCCCAATTCATCACCAAATTCATCACCTTTTGACGCTTTTTCTGCGCCTAATTATCACCTATTCACTGCCCATTTTCATCACCTGTTCACCGCCCATTTTCATTAAAAATATGTTGAATTTCATCGAATTTATCATTAGGTTTATTTATTTTCAATGCATTTTACAACATAATTTTTTGTAAATTATTTTCATACTTTTACATTAAACAGAAGTATTTCGGAAAACCGCCTTTGGAAATGACACCCTGCAAAATGTTCACAACTTTTAAGTCGCAACAAATCTTCCATTTGTGGACCTTGTACTTGACTTTATCCAAAATATTTTCCAAAGTTTCGTACGACTCCTTCAAATTGGTACCTAGAGCCAGCGGAATACTAGGCTTTTTGTTCATTTTGTGCAGTAATACAGCCTTTAAACTGGATACTGAACCGTCGATGAATAATCGCCAGTCGCTAGCGATGTACTCAATTCCCATTTTTGTCACTAAGCCCTTAATGTCGTTGCAGAATGAAAAGCTATTTTCTTTGTCGACGAGGAATAAATCCTGAAACTCAGCTTATCGTTTCCGGTACTCTGTGGCGTTAACGTTCTGCCGAGTAAGTCCTCTGGTCTTCAAAAACGAAGTGAGCATTTCAGAGTTTCGCTGGGATAACTCACATTTCGCAACAATGTAATCCATTTCGTCTTGTACCAACGGTCGTGGTTTATCATGGTCCTCCTCTTCATCAGGCAACCAGTCGGTATCTTCAAAATGAGGTACATTGCTTGTTTGGTTAGAATGACTTTCCCAATCAGGAGCGGTTGGTGGATGAGAAGCATCTGAGTTTGCCACTGGAAGTTCAGCAGTAAGAGCTGCCTCATATTTCTTCTTTTTTATTTTTCTTTTATTGATACCAGCGCTAACATTAACACATGCATAGCACCTCTTTTCACTATGTCCGTTTGGGTCTTTTTTCCAGATTATAGGCTTAGCATATCGAAAACGTTTTCTCCGGCCATGCAACCAATGAAACAGACTAGAATAGCAAGTATTGCACACCTTATTGGGTGTTAAGTCATGGTCAATAAACTCCGCGTAAATATTAAAGTATAGCCTATATGCAAGCAGAAAATCCGGGCTATCCATATGTTTGAATTCTTTTCCTTTAGTTTGAAAGACTACATGGCCACATACGAAACAAAATTTTTGTATGTTCGGACACTTTTCTAAATTCATACTTTGAAGAAATACCACACAGAACTGAAACCTGTAATCTCTGGACCATTTTCTTTTAAATACATTTTATGTTAAGCTTACTATATTATAAAAAATTTCATATTTGGGTTTAGACGGCTTTAATTCGCGAAATATGGCCGTTTAAAGGTAAAATACCGAAAATTTTCGCTCATTTTTCGATTTTTAAGGCGCTAGGTGCATTTCTTCGCAAGAGTCATTTGTCAATTTAGTTCCTTGGGTTCCTAGCTACATAATCACTGAAGACTTGATAGTGAAATTATAATCGGTTTACAAGATATGGCCGTTACAAATAAATTTAGTATTTAAAACTTTAACTCGCTATAATAGGTAAACGCGAGCTAAGCCAGAGAAAACCAAATGGGTTTTAGCTTATTTCGATGAGTACTTTCCACCCATGAAATCAGAATTGCGGTTACATTTTATAACCCTAAAAATGTTGCACAGTGTTATTCTTGGGTGATCCCCACATACTATTCCAACTATTAAAGTCACCTGTGATAATAGATGGTGTGTTAGCGCTTGGGAACATTGTTATCAATTCATTATGTGTGAATTTTTGATTAGGAGGAATGTATGTTGCGAATATATTAAATTTTTTTGGCTGAATGAACTTCGAGCGCAATGGTCTCGAATATATGTCCCGTAGGGCTTTGTCTGTGTTGTAGTGTTTTATGAATTAATAAGGCGACTCCGCCCTTAGCTACGATAGATGTTGTGTGGTATAATTCAAAATTGACTGGGATAGGGATGTGTTGGGAAGGTGTTATATGGGTTTCTTGAATAGAAATTATTTTTGGATTGTGTTGTCTTATTAAAATTAAGAGTTCGTTATAGTTGTTACTATAACCGTTTATATTCCATTGTAGTATATTAAGAGACATTTTAAAGGGTTGGAATGAGTTTATGGGGCTATGTTGGAGGTTTTCTTACTTTAGATTATGAATTCCTTCTGCGTTTATTAAGTTCTTAATTTTAGATCTAGTTAGCATTGAGGTTTTTGGGCTCTCGTTGACTTTTTTTAAAAGTCTTTTATCTCTTTTGGAGAGGTTTTTTGGGTAAATTTTGCATGTGTTAGACTTATCGTTGGCATTTTGTTCCGAGCTGATGGAGCTGGTGGACATCCCATCTTCGTCTTCATAGGTGATAATTTTCCGTTGGTCGCTTGTTGATGGTTTCTCCAAGGTTGTTGATGGTGTGGGTTTGGTTGGGCTTTGTGTTGCTTCCTGTTGTTGGTGTGTTTGATTTTGGCTAGACTTTGCAACTGATGAATACAACGACCCATCGTGTTGATGTCTCTCCTTGTAGATTGACCAGGCTTTTCGGTAGTCCACTTTTTGTAAGGTTTTTATTGCTTGTACTTCTTGATGGGTTATGAAGACAGGGCACTTCCTATCTCTTGCGTGATGATTGCAATTAGGGTATTTGTTTTCTAGGCAATTAATACACTGTGGAGTTTCTTTGCATTCTTCTCCATTCAGAACGTCGGTATGAATAGAGCGGCAGCAATTCGGGCAGGCACCTGATCTTTCGCAAAACTTTGCAATGTGTCCAATACGCTGGCAATTGCTACAACGCATTGGCTGTGGGATATATGGTGGAATTTTGATTCTTTCATATCCAATGTTGATGTTTTCCGGTAGGTTGAGTAGCGAGTATGTAAGTATTATAAGTCCAGTTTCGGTGGGGATTCCAAACATTGATTTTTTCAAAATTTTTTTTACTTCTATGACATTTTGTTTTTTAGGTTTTCCAAAATTTCTACCTCTTCGATATCTCTTAAGTCGTTGCAGTATATCACTCCTTTGCAAGAGTTTAGTGATCGATGTTCTGAGACTTGAATTGGTATGTTTCCAGGCATTATGTTAAGTTTGCAGAGTTTTTTAGTTTAGTTTGGGCTTTTTGTTTTAATCAATAGGTGTCCTTCTCTAGTTTTTTTGCACTCTGAGACTTCTCCACCTACGGCAGAGTCGATTGACTTTTTGATTAGAAACGGTGAGGTTTTTTTAAATGTTTCATTGTCCGATCTGGAGACCACGAGGAATTTCCCATCGGGTGCCGGGGGCCTCTTCCAGGGGGGGGTCGAGGATTGTTGGTTTTTGGTGACTTAAGCTGTACTTGTTGTGTTACGAGCGTGAGTCAAATTGTCTTTCAAACTGATAAGGGATCTATAAATAGATTACGCGTAGCTTAACTTCGGGTACTGGAAGGTGTTTTTACTTGAGCGAGCACAAGAAAGGCACAACCGTTCGCATTGACTGTCGAAATTGAACTGCTGCAGAAGAATAAAGCCCCAGTGCCCAACAATTACAACATTTAATAATTATTTTTTGGGCTTACGCTTTACTATTATTTTGAAAATGAAAATACATTTCCGCAAAACTTCCTCCACACAATCCAGTGTGACCGTATATACATACGGATTTTCAATTGGTTCCTAAATTCCAATTTACTAACCCCTATCTTTACCACAATTATGACCGCCATTCGCAATAAATTTAAAATGTTTTTTCGTTATGGCAAGCAAAATCCGCTCTAAATAAATTGATTGCCACAGCTGACTGTCTAAGCCATTTTGAGTCCACTTTCAACGTTATCCGCCTGTACTATCCGTTGCGAGGACGTCAGTTCTTTATGGCAAAAGGTAAAGGAGCCATATCACACATGCTCCGAGTGCATTGTGGCTGCAGGTGAAAGCGCCGAAACGTATTCCAAAAAGGAAATATTAGCCGCTCATATTATAGAGCAAATTCGTACTTTTCTAAAAAGAAGTAATTAGACAATTTTTTAAAAATGTACTCACCTCCCGATGCCAGAAGATACCATATATCAAAATTTTAAAAACAATGCTTTAAATATTATTTAAATTTTATTTATTCTGTTTTATAAATAATTTGTATTAAACTCTTCATAATTTTATATGGTAAATTTGTATATGTATTTCCTTTCTGAGTATTTTAAAGGTAATTTGTAAACATTTTATGCAGTTTTTAAATACGTTTATTTTATGTTATTGCATAATGCAATTGTTTAACTTTATTATTGTGATTCCAATCAGTTATTCACCGTTTTTATTTTGTATTAAATAAGATACATTTATTTTGTAAAGTAATAATTTGCATTTTAATCCTTATTATAAACTACAATTACTTATTTGAACCAAAATAATATCTCAGTTACAAAATCATGTTTTTTTTATTATAAATGATGCTCCCTGATTTATCAATTTTTGACAATGCACTATGGGAAAAAGTCAATTTTTTGGGAAAAACTTTAGTTTTAAAGATAAAAATTTGAAATGTTGTTTAATAAGCTAAAGATGTAATTTCCATTTTCGTTGTTTTTTGAATCGGACCTTTGCCTTCATTCACCTCCCACGCCGCATATACCAATTAATTGACATGGATTTTTAAAAATTGTTATTTGTATTGGCAAGAAGGTAAAATAATTTTAAATTTTGTTAATTTTTAAAATTTGTCAAAAAAAATGGCCAGCATTTACAAGTAAAGTGAAATATTATTTATGAGCAGATGCCAATTTTAACTTTACCGGGGAACCTGCTTGTCTATATGTGAGCCCTTTATGATTAGGTTTATCACTTGACATGTCCGTTTTCGTAAATTTAATTGTTAAGAGTGATGCAAGCCACTTATATTTTTTTATTTTTTTTTATAAGTTTATAAGCACTTGAACAAAAGTAATTTTTTAGAAGAAACGTGCACTGCCTGTAGAAAGGCTGCTTCGAAAAAGCGGCCCCGAACGCCTAACCGCCCGGACGCCCTTATAATGGAAGCCAATGGCAAGACCTAGAGCGAAGTCCTAGATATGGTCACCCGTAGGGACGACGGCAAGCTGCAATACCTCAGCACGCGAGTAAACAATGTCAGGCGTACAGCGAAAGGGAACCATCTTCTGGAGCTTAACAGAAGCGAGAACAACAGCACGGATAAAATAAAAGAGAGCCTTGAGGCGGTTCTTGAAGAAGCGACTGCGGTGCGAGCGCTATCCGAAAGCACGAGGACGAAGACGGTGGTAATAAACGACCTGGATCCACTAGTGGTTCTTGGTAAGGGCAAGATCAAGATAGGATGGTCCATCTGCAAAGTGAAAGAGAGGGTCTCGCAGCCCAGGTGCTACAAGTGCCTGGAGATTGGGGACCTTGCTGCAAAGTGCCACAGCAAAGAAGACAGTAGCGGGTGCTACATCAAATGTGGCAAAACGGGGCACAAAATCGCTCAATGACCTAACGAGAGCGTATGCTTTTTATGCACCGAAGGAGGTCCGAAGTCGAGAAACCACCAAGCAGAAGCAGGCGGTGTCCCCACGCCGAAAAAAAAAGAGCCGTAGCCAAACCCCAAAAATGGAAGTGATCCAGATAAACCTGAATCACTGCCGTGCTGCGCAGGAACTACTCCTGCAAACAGTGAGGGATTGTAAGGCGGATCTGGCTATCATCAGTGAACCGTACAAAGTCGAGGACAACGGCGACTGGGTATCAGACACATCAGGCAGGGCCGCGATATGGCTGTGCAGGAGAAATGGCAAATCATTCCTGGACGTGCGTAAGGAATCGGGTTTCGTCCGAGCTCGTGTAGGCGAAACGTGGGTCTACAGTTGCTATCTAGCACCTAGTCTCTCCGAGGTGGACTTTAGCCGTGCACTAGACACGATTGCCTTTAATGCAAGGGACTGACACCCTACCATCATCGCAGGCGACTTCAACTCGTGGGCCGAAGAATGGGGGCAGGTATGCTGCAGCGCAAACCGTTTAGGAGAGACCATGAGCCTGTACCTTGGTGGAACTCCGATATAGCGACCCTTAGAAAAACATGCCTCAGAGCCAGAAGAGCTCTGCAACGCTCAAGAAGGACGGCCAGAGCCGAGGGTGCACATGCAGCCTTCAAGCAAGCCAGGAGGTCCTTGAAGCACGCCATCCAGGTCAGCAAACGGGAAAGCCTTATAAAGCTATGCGACGCAGCCGAAAAAGATCCGTGAGGTGGGGCCTACAGACTCGTGGTTAAGCGTGTAAATGCAGGCAGCCGCTCTCCAACTGACCCTGAAACCCTGAGTGAGATCTCTTCGGGTAGCGTCAAGGAGAGCACACTGTACGAAACGGGGCCTACGTGGGAGATCGAGGCTATAACAGAGACCGAGGTTGCTGAAGCAGGCCGGAGCCTGCAGAAGAATAAAGCCTCAGGACCCGACGCAGTGCCCAACAATTACAACATTTAATAATTATTTTTTGGGCTTACGCTTTACTATTATTTTGAAAAAGAAAATACATTTCCGCAAAACTTCCTGCACACAATCCAGTGTGACCGTATATACATACGGATTTTCAATTGGTTCCTAAATTCCAATTTACTAACCCCTATCTTTACCACAATTATGACCGCAATTCGCAATAAATTTAAAATGTTTTTTCGTTATGGCAAGCAAAATCCGCTCTAAATAAATTGATTGCCACAGCTGACTGTCTAAGCCATTTTGAGTCCACTTTCAACGTTATCCGCCTGTACTATCCGTTGCGAGGACGTCAGTTCTTTATGGCAAAAGGTAAAGGAGCCATATCACACATGCTCCGAGTGCATTGTGGCTGCAGGTGAAAGCGCCGAAACGTATTCGAAAAAGGAAAGATTAGCCGCTCATATTATAGAGCAAATTCGTACTTTTCTAAAAAGAAGTAATTAGACAATTTTTTAAAAATGTACTCACCTCCCGATGCCAAAAGATACCATATATCAAAATTTTAAAAACAATGCTCTAAATATTATTTAAATTTTATTTATTCTGTTTTATAAATAATTTGTATTAAACTCTTCATAATTTTATATGGTAAATTTGTATATGTAATAGTTTATTGTCCTGTATTTCCATTCTGAGTATTTTAAAGGTAATTTGTAAACATGTTATGCAGTTTTTAAATACGTTTATTTTATGTTATTGCATAATGCAATTGTTTAACTTTATTATTGTGATTCCAATCAGTTATTCACCGTTTTTATTTTGTATTAAATAAGATACATTTATTTTGTAAAGTAATAATTTGCATTTTAATCCTTATTATAAACTACAATTACTTATTTGAACCAAAATAATATCTCAGTTACAAAATCATGTTTTTTTTATTATAAATGATGCTCCCTGATTTATCAATTTTTGACAATGCACTATGGGAAAAAGTCAATTTTTTGGGAAAAACTTTAGTTTTAAAGATAAAAATTTGAAATGTTGTTTAATAAGCTAAAGATGTAATTTCCATTTTCGTTGTTTTTTGAATCGGACCTTTGCCTTCATTCACCTCCCACGCCGCATATACCAATTAATTGACATGGATTTTTAAAAATTGTTATTTGTATTGGCAAGAAGGTAAAATAATTTTAAATTTTGTTAATTTTTAAAATTTGTCAAAAAAAATGGCCAGCATTTACAAGTAAAGTGAAATATTATTTATGAGCAGATGCCAATTTTAACTTTACCGGGGAACCTGCTTGTCTATATGTGAGCCCTTTATGATTAGGTTTATCACTTGACATGTCCGTTTTCGTAAATTTAATTGTTAAGAGTGATGCAAGCCACTTATATTTTTTTAATTTTTATTTTTTTTTATAAGTTTATAAGCACTTGAACAAAAGTAATTTTTCAGAAGAAACGTGCAAAAAGTTGCAAAAATGTTTAGTTTTTTGATATTAAGGATACATTTGGTAATAACTTTGAGTTTTTACCATTGTGCAACTTTGTGCCATTACTAAGTTATACTCTACGGAACACAAGCAAACTTGTTAATTTTAAGCTAAAAAGATGCACATATAAAACAGTTCACAGTTTAAAAACAATCCATAATAATCGAAACATGTAATCTAAGATACATTTATAAATACCTTCGCTACAATTTTCCATTACCAGAAATAGTTAACTAATTTGTAACTCCTCAAAATAAGCACTGAAAGGTTGCATATTTCTAACTAATTTGCAAACACAACAAAGTCAATCGAACAGGTGACTTTGTTCGTTTATCAACACTATAGTAAAAAAAATCTTGGATAGCGGTATTTGGCAAGTAAAGGGTATGTAAATTAAAAAAATTATTTTTTTTGTAATAATTTTTAATAAAAGTGGATTTTATGCCAATAAAATGTACTTTTTCCCATAGTGCAATGAAGTGTTTATTAGTTTATTACACGCTTATTAATATTTTTGTCATCTTGAAAAAGATCTGACAATTATTGTATTTTGTATATTCGTAATACATTTGCAGCATAATATTGAGGAGTGCGAATGGGAACTACCATATTAAATTAAACATCCATCCTCCAAAAATAATTAATTAAAAAAAATTAAAACATTTGGCACTTCCTTAAATATAAGGAGACAACGAGATTTTTATTAGATATACTAGAAATGTAGCTCATTGTCCCTTTGCAGACGTTATGCATAAGGAATAACTATTTATTAAAATGTTGTGTTTTTAATTTGGTCCCAAATGTTATTTGAAATTAAAAATGAGTTTACCAATTAACGTTTTTAAATTTTATAAACGAAAAATCACTGTGGACGGCAGTCCCCTTGTGACAAATCCCACTGTGAGTATGCGGGAGGAGACTACTATACATACATATATAGCCGCAAAATCTGCTATGATAGTCTTATCGAAACAAATGATGAATCGATCGTGAATTTTTTAAGATTTTTGGGTCATGTGTGTTGGTTTGTCCGGTAAATATTATGTTTTGGGATCCTGGAATCATTTTTTTGGTACTAAGCAACTCAAAAAAAATTTTTGTTTTACCACTTTTGAAAAACACGCTAGTATGTCGGAAAAACATTTAAAAAAGAAAGAAAGTTAAAGTTATTTAAAATGTTGTTTTTAAATTGACAGTCGAGACACTCGACTTTCTTGTTTTACAAAATTAATAACATATTTTTAGCCCTTAATCAAGGATCGGAACTTAAGAATACTTTTATTTTTCTCTGGAAAAAAAAAGGATTTTAATTTTACAGATGCTGAGAGTCAAACGTGATTTTAGCGTTTTTAAACCAATATAGTATAGTATATAGTTCTTGATCAGGACGACTAGCGTAGTCGATTAAGCCATGTCCGTCTTTTGTCCCTGTCGACGCTTTGATTTCGGAATTAGAGCTAATAGAGCTTTTTCATTGGGATTTCATATTCCTTAACTTCCAATTCAGCACGCTTAAATCTGTAAAAAAATGTTAATAAGATTTCGTTTAATTATTAATATCCATTTACCCAATACAAAATCCAACAATTAATTAAAAAGTTTTGAGAAATAGAAGGTTTTGGTGCCAGGTTTCGTACTTCCTTTCGCTGAGTAACGGGTAACAACTAGATAGTTGAGGCACTAGACTTTCTTTTTAAAAAAAAAAAAACATATTTTTACTTAAGGATCTAATCTTAAATACTACTTTTATTTTTCTCTGGTAAAAAAAGTATTTTAATTTTGCAGATGCGGAGAGTCAAACGTGACTTTAGACAAATATTATTATTTATTTATTTAAAGTTATCCAGATATTCCGCGTTTCAAGGATTTGTTGTATACATATTGGTCATTTGCAAAGGCTAGAGCTCCTCGATCTATTATCCTTAAAGATTTATATTTTGGAAAAGCGATAAGAAAGTGGATACGCCAATAGCCGAAACCGTTAGAGCTAGAGCAGCCTCTCTTGTTTTTACCAAAATTAAGTTTATGAAAAGGTAAAATCATAAAGCTTAAAAAATATCGAAATCTATACTGCTGCTAAAAGCAGTATTTTGTTGCATCAGCGAATGCCCGCTGAGAGATCGAAAGTCAGACAGCAACATCCGAGAGAACAGCAGCCAAGAAAACTGATGAGAAGAGGGGTAGAGCTGTGAGGGAAGGGGGTGAGCAGTTTAAGTTTTTAGTTTTTAAGTTTTTAAAGATTCTAGAGTGAAAGACCGATTTTGAAGGGGATACGACCACAGCCCAAACCGTAAGAGCTAGAGCAGCCAAATTTTTTCACTGTATTCCATTGGGGGCGTAGGCGGCCACTAAGGTCCGATATGTCCTCCCAGAGGCCCCAAACAGATCCAACATCCATATTTTCAGCAAAAAATATTAGATTATTTAATGCTTAACTCTTAAAGTGGTTGGAATTTCGAAATTTGGATTTTGTCGGATTTTAGGTTTTTAAAAGGTCTAATTGGAAATCCATAAGAAATTTCGATATCCCCCATAATTTGGGGGCTACATTAAAAAAATAACGTTTCGATTTTAAAAATTTAAGCTTCTGCTCTGATCAAGATGATTTTTGGATCATTATTTATTCTATAGTTCAAAAGCTTACGTTTAATTTTTCAAGTTTTTAACATTTTTGTAAGTATTTTTAACGAATTTATTTAGATCTTGTAAGTTATTGCGTTGTACTTCGTTGGAGCCTGCCGAGATAGCGAAACCCATAGAGCGGATGCCAAGAGAGCGACGGCCGAGAGAGCAACATCCAAGAAAACTGATGAGGGGGAGGGGTAGTGCTGTGAGAAAAGGGGGCTGAAAATAGAAAATTACTACAAAAGCAAAGCCAAGTTCCAAGTTAACTATTAATCTTAAGATTCTAACTTTTGACCAAATACGTTTGTATATATGGGACGTTCCATATCAACCCTGCCACCCCCTTTTTTTTTTTGTAAGTGGACAGCACCAAATTGATTGGAAAGCCCTTTGGTTCCAATATTTTACCTCATACCTATTTTGTCTAAGTTACCACTCTTTCGCCGTATATTCGCGTTAGAAAGAAAACACAAAATCAATATTATCTTTCGAACGAAAGACACAATTTGCATGGTGCAAAAACAGAAAAATCTGTCTTTCCATGGCCCATTACGAGAAAAAAAATGGATTTTATTAGACCATAAAGCGATAGCGTTTTTTAAGTCTAAGAACTATCCAATGATTCCCCGGGTGTCCTTGTGGACGACCAAAGTGATATGGAGAGCGAAACATTTCAATGTCGATCACGTCGTGAACTAGAACTGGAAGAGATGCTTGACAACATTAAAGCTAAGTATAACCTGACGAGAAGCTATTGTAACAGTGGCCCCATCTTCCTGGAATGCTCGAAAAATTAGCCGAGAGTTCTGTACTTCAAGGCGCTTAGCTCAAAAGTCCACGAAATTAAAAGAAAAAAAGGTGTATTTAGTGAGCCTATAGCTAAAAAAGAAAAAAATCTGCCGGAAGACACTGTGAAAAAGGTTGAACGATTTTACGAGGAGCACAGTCGTGTAATGCCTGGCATGAAAGATAAAATAGCGGTTCGCGTTAATGACGAAAGAAAAGTAATGCAAAAAAATGATGGTACTAGATAATCTAAATGATTTACATAGCCAATTTAAACTTGAAAACCCATCATGCAAAGTGGGATTTAGCAAATTTGCTGAGCTCAGGCCAAAATACTGTGTCCTAGCAGGTTCAAGTGGCACTCATATGTATGGGAAACCGCTATGCGTCCACAGAAAAATTCAAATTGCGAAAAACCTTTGTCCGATCCCCAATTTTTTTTTTTGGGTCTTGTTTGTAATGAATCAACCTTCACTTCTGAATGGTTTTAAACTCTGTAGCTGGTGAAGAACACTGAAAAAATAAACACTGGAAAAAAATATTTTTATTTATTTTTAGGAAAACTAATTTTTAAAAAATTGTTATATTTTTTTATGAAAAGCTAATACAATTCTTGACCGATCAGCGAAAACTTCATAAAGATATCTTTCGCCGTTCCGAAAATATACAAAAAAGAGTGAGTGCACCTTTTTTGAAAAACTGCCAAAAATGCTATTTTGTGACCCCTATAACTCCGTTGAAACTCAAAATTTCTCAAAACCGTTCAAATGAAGTTTTTTTTTTGTCGTTGTGAACCGGAAAAGTAAACAAGTTTGACGAAAATCGGACCTTCGAATCGGGTGTGGCCCACTTGGGAGATTTTGACTCTTTGCGAACGACTTGTTAATTTAAAATAAAATACAAATGATTTAGTTTCATTCAAAATTAAATAAATTAATAATTATCGATCAAATGTGGAATCTGAAAATAATAAGTTACTTTGCTACTTTTGTATTGCATGACAATCTTTTCGTGTTTGTACAAATGTTTTAATTTCATTCAAAATCCAAAATTTAAAAACGACAAATTCCAATATACAAACACGTATACAAATTTGTGCGCAAATTAAAATGGCATTGATAACATTGTAACTGATAAAAATTATAAAAATGCACTACTGTTTATATGAAGCTCTGTCAGTAGCCTTCTGTTTCTCTCTCTTGAAGGATCATCTACATAGGTTGTTTACACAAAGGTTTTTCAAAAACGCGCCAATAAGAAAGTCCTGACAACCGTACTCCAAACTAATTTTAAGCGAACGAAGTCGCTCCGGGTAAAGCTAGTATAATATATAATTCTATGGCTCAAATGCGTAACTTTTATTTTTATAAGCACAAAAGCTTGCTGAGAGAGCGAACGTCAAGAGAGCGAAAGCCAATCTTATTGATAAGAGGAGGGGTAGAGCTGTGAAGGTAGGAGAAAAAAAGTTTAAGGAGCTTCATCCCTTTCTCGGTCGCTTTTGTCACGAATGAAAAGCCATGAAAACATAGAGCTTTGAATCTTTTACCATTTTTTTAATATTTGACATTACTTTAATTAGAAACAAGAGACAATGCTATAGTCGAATGCCTCGACTATCAAATACCCGTTAATCAGCTAAGTGCGTGTGAGAGAGATGGAGATATGCAACGTGCAAAGCAGGCCTTCGCATAAATTTGCGACATCTATCGGAAAATGCTATATTTGCTCATATCTTTTAAATGAGTTCTGCTCTCCCTCTCTCTTCGCAGATACTGGGTTCCCACGATAAAGAACTTGGTGAAGACAGTTATGTAGGATAATACAAATTGATATGTTTATTCCAGATATAGTTAAAGTAAATTAAAGAAACAAAGGTTTTATTTTAACTTCACGACTTTCGCACTCTACGGATGACACACGACAAAAGTTCGTAATCGAGTGCCTTGCTTAAATTTATAAGACGT
>JBAMCJ010004111.1:0-11419 GCA_037075205.1 Drosophila prostipennis
AAGGTGTTATCTTCCCGCCATCAATAATAAGATTATTTGTATGTAATGTTCCAATTTATTTTATAGTTTTATTTATTTAAGTTAGAGTTTTTTTCAACTTTAGTTTGTGCTATCGGAGCAGCCGTTGTTGCCGCTCCAAGCTCGTCAGAGGTTCTTCTTGAGCCCAATTTACTTATGAGGTAAAAAGGTCTAAGTCCCGTAGCGGCGCTGCCAACAGCGGCAGCGGAGAGACGGCCTGTATATTCTTATATTCTAAAGTATATAGCTATGCTCACTTAGTCCGGAGCGCGGAGATATATGCACATGCATGAGGTCCGCTCGTGTTGCAATTATGCTGACACTTGCACTTTCAGCGTGCAGGCCAAGGCACAGCGAGCGGTTTGTATTTCGGGCATTTAACTTGATGACCGAGACCTTGAATTGTATAAACACTGTACTCTTGGTACAGTGGGTGCTCGATATATATATTTAATATGGGTGCATACTACACTCCAACTGATATTGGCTGATAAGACAATGCAGCATCAAAAATTTACCTCGACGGATGCTATATTTTTGGATTCGTTACGAATTCCCAAGTTAAACTGCGTTTTCCAAAAAGTTCCCCGACGCAAGGATTCTTAGCAAAAGGACCTTTAAGTTCGAAAAATGCTGAAATTGGCCAACTTTCCGGAGCTCTCAGAGGCAAACGGATTCATGGTTTGATTCGATGTTAAAGTTTTTTAAAAGATACACTCTTTATCTTTCAAACCCTATACATAGAATAATTTTAGGATTTTTATTAGGGAGAAACAAATTTTAGAAAACATAGTCAAAAAACATAAAAGCATACAGCTGCGGTCAAAATAGTAGTAGTGTTGCCGCCCTGTGTTTTTAAAGGTATCTTGTTGTAATTTATCTTCTCCTGGTAATATTGTATTGATTATAAGTGTACTCTTAGATTAGTTGGATAAGAAAAGTGACACTTTTACTCTACGAGTAATGGGTATAATAATTTTCCACCTTGCACAGTGGGGAAAAAGTCCGTTTTTTTGGCATAAACTCTAGTTTTAAAGATAGAGCCTTGAAAATTATAATATATACTCCTTATGCACAAATAGAATTTCGGTTTTTTCCATTTTTTGAAAAAACCTTACGGTTGTAAAAACACCACCCACAGCCACTCACCACCCACCTCCCCATTATGGTCAACCCCCTAAAAATGTTCAGAATATTTTTTTTTTATTACTAGAAAACATATTTATTTAAAAAACAAATATAGGATAGGATAAGATAGTTATTAAATAAAAATTGTTATTATCCTCCACCTTAAATCCCTGAAGAAAAAGCCAAAAAGTTAAAAATTTGGTGGTGTTTTTTTTTTTAAAGGGGCAAAAACGGGCAATACATTTCTATAACAACCTTGTGTCGATCAGCGTAGATTTTTAACTAAAGCTTAACAGAACACAAACACTTTTGTTAGTTTTCAGCTAAAATAGACGTACACAAGACATTAAATAACTGAACAATGCAAACAGTTACAACACAATTTGTTTTGAGAAGTATTTAAGCATACCTTGACGTAAATTTTCCATATTTTTGTTTATTTTTTAGCCCTCTAAACACTTTGCACGTCGTTGGGAAACTTTGTAGTAAAATTAGCGCGTTTTTTCTTCGAGATGAGCACGTTAATCGATAGACTTTGATCGACTACAACAAATTATCGGTGGCGCGTAAAATTTTTTTAAAAATTGTTCTTTATTAGTTTTATTTATTTATTCTTTATTTATTTAGTATTAAAAAAAAATATCTGTTTTTTAAATTAGTAACTTTTATTTTTTGCGTTTATGCCAAAAAAACCGACTTTTTCCCCATAGTGCCTTGGTTAAAAAAAATATAAATAATAAGGAAGACAAATTGTTTATAAATTTCCATTTGATCAAACAATATGAGGTACGTGTAACGAAGAGCAAGAGAATCTATTTGCTTAAATATTTGACTTGGTTTGAATAGCAGCTTAAATTTTAAATCTTTAAATTAAATATTGTTTTATAAAAATGATATCATTATTAAAGTAAATTTGCATTTAGGCAAATCTTATTTCGTCCGACACCCACACGCTCACATGCAGTGGGGCTGATTAATTTTTTTTAATTGTTTTTTATAAATATACAGTTTGTCAAAGTTCAAAGCTTCAAAAGTAATTTAGAAAACAAAATGTAAAAAAATTATAGCTCCGGTTTTGGCATATAACACAGGGACACAAAATTAAATGTTGTGAAATTTCCACGAACCAATTGAAGTTTTCCATGATATTTGGGTGCTCCTGAGTAAACGTCACATACAAAACTATTTTCCATCACCTACAGGTTCCGCGGTATAGCTAAGAATACAAAAAACCGATGTTTGCCGACATTTTGAATTACGTGGCCTATATAATTGGACTTACCTTTCTTATTTTCGTTAGGACCTACACGGCACTACTAAAAAATAGTCCGCACCGTGAACCATTAACCATGTCTTTGGAATACGACGCCAAAGTTGAAAATCCAAAAATTTTAGACCAAAATCGGACCACTTTATTATATAGCTGCTATAGGAACGATCGGGAAATTAATGGAGAATTAATAGGAGACAAATGTAAGCTCCGTTAGTTTTTATTGTATTCTTTTCTTGTATGGGATATGACTCCTTTTAAATATTTCAGAATTTCAAATTAAATTTTACAATAATTATTATTACGAAAATATTTTATGGCCGCCATAAAAAGATGGATAAATTAATGTCTTATCCGATACTCGTATATTGGGTATATTGTATTTGTTCAAAAGTATGTAACAGGGAGAAGGAAGCGTTTCCGACCCTATAAAGTGTATATTTTCTTGATCAGAATCACTAGCCGAGTCGAACTAGCCATGTCTGTCTGTCCGTCTGTCTGTAAGTCTGTATAAACGCAGAGATCTTGGAAACTATAAAAGCGAGAATATTGGCAATTGGCATGCTGATCCTTGGAATTCCTACGCAACGCAAGTTTGTTTAAGCCGAGAACCACACCCCCTCTAACGCCCACAATCGCTTTAAACGATTTTACAAAATTTAAATAACACTGTGTCGCATTTTTAATGCTTTTTAAATTTACCTCGATAGATGCTATATTTTTGGATTCGTTACGAATTCCCAAGTTAAACTGCGTTTTCCAAAAAGTTCTCCGACGCAAGGATTCTTAGCAAAAGGACATCAAAGTTCGAAAAATGCTAAAATTGGCCAACTTTCCGGAGGTCTCAGAGACAAACGGACAAACTTTTGAAACACAGGGCGGCAACACTACTACTATTTTGACCGCATCTGTATACTTTTTAGTTTTTTGACTGAGTTTTCTAGAATTTGTTTCTCCCTTAAAAAAACCTAAAATTATTTTATATGTAAGATAATTGTATATTATCTAAAGATTATTAATAAAGTTTAGGATTATAATAGTTTGTAGATATACGAGTTACATAAGTTTTGATATTGATTCAAAGTTCTCCTTGTAGATTTCTTGAGCTTTTTCAATTTGGAGGCGAGTTTCATTCCAAATTTCGTTACGTTCTATTTGTTGGTTTATTATAATTTCATCTTCAAAGATCTTTAGGAGTTCGGCACTAGAGTTGTTCCTCATTCGCATGCCAAACATAACTTCGAATGGCGTGAAGCTAGTTGATGCGTGGACATGCGCATTTATGTGGAAATCCTGCTGGATTGCATGCATAGTCTTCTGCGTTCCCATGTGTCCAAAGTTGTGCGAACTTTTTATTATCTCCTTTTCCATGCATTTTGGTACTGCTAAAAGCTCTTGCCCATTTACTTGCTTATAAATCAAGTTGTTTTTGATTATATAATCGGCATACGGTCCATGCTTTAAAATTTCGGGAACAGCCATTAAATGTTCATCATTTTGTTGGCTTTTCTTGATCTGCGTGTGAACTTCGGATGACACAATCACTATAGGGAAACGACTTAGGCCACGACGTGTTGCATTCTAGTTCCTTCGCGATGCTCAACGTTGAAGGTAAAGTCTTGCAAGTACATCAACCACGGCGTAACTTCTCGAGGGACATCTTTTTTTGAGATCGTCTGTTTGAAGGCTGCACAATCCGTTACCAGGTCAAACTCCATACCAAGCAAATAATGGCGAAGTCTCTTTGTCGCTAGGAAAGCTGCCTTTATCTCAAGCACGTAACTGGTCGCTTTTTCTTCTTGTGGTGTAGTTTTCTTACTCCAGAAAAAAACCGGGTGCCACTTCCCAGCAACAGCGTTCCACCGAAGCCATGTTTTGAAGCATCAACGTGTAATTGAGTTTTGGCTTCTTGACTCCAAATTTTCAGGACTGAATGGTGCTCTGTTGAATTCGAATAGACCCTCTTTAGCCACGAAAGCAATGTATTTTCGGCTGGCTTCATCAATTTCGACATGGAAAAATCCATTTTGAGATCGAACACTGAAAAATATTTCGCCTTTTACATCTTGTCAAGCACCTCGTCTATGAGTGGAACTGGAAATCGATCTTTGAGAACCTTGGTGATTAAAATACGATAATCTATGCACAGCCTGTATGTCTTGTCTTTCTTCTTGGCTAGCACAACTTTACTAGCAACATCTGAACAGGACTCTCTTACAATTCCCTTCTGCAGCCATTCCTCCACCTGTTTGCGAACTATTTCTCTTTCTACTGATGAGGATCGGCTTGGTTGTTCTCTAAAAGCTATGTTTTTGCAATTAGGGATGATTGTCATCTTTACAGGGCAGGTTAGCTTCACGTCAGACGGCTTGTAGTCATCAACCATTTGCGTGACTGCTGTTTTGTATTTGCCTGGAACATCTAGCTCTAATTTATGACTCATCACGTTGTAGATGTTATGGTCGTTATCGGCAACGATGTCGTCTCCTCGATTGAAAGCGTATTTTCCATTCTCCAGCACAACAGTAAACTTTTTTAAGAAGTCGAATCCAATAATGGTGTTCACATTAATTTTGCTGTCGGGAACGGTGAGAAACCTATGTAGTGTTTGCATTACATCTACCTCCACGTCGACATTCAGTGCACCCAGCACCGAGGTTGCAATGTTTCCAAGTCCGTACAGTTTTGCAAAACTTTTCTGCAGGGGAATTTCAGCGAACTTACCCTTGTCGGTCCTCATACGCATAAGCGAGACATCAGCTCCAGTGTCTACTAGGCATGCCACACTCTTTTTGTTGATCGCTAGTACTTTCTCCCTCGATTCGCTGATTACACCGATAATAGGCTTTTCACCTGGACAATTCCTTGAAGTATGCCCACCTCCGTTGCATTTAAAGCACTTCGTCTCCTCGTAACATTCGGCTCTTATATGTTAATTTGAGCCGTAATTGAAGCAATGCCTCTGGCTCGGATTTTGTTTCTGATTGAAACGCTTTACTAGTTTTCCTGCTTTACCGAGGTCATGATTTACTGCTTGCTTGCGCTGCATATTGGATTTCGTCATCATTTCGATCGTTTCAAATCGGCTTCGTAGCTCCTTGAAGGTTGTCGCACTGTAAAGAGGGTATTTGAGATCGTCACGAAGCTTTAATCCATCTTGTATGTAGCGGATCACCGACTCATCCTCCACAATTCCAAGAGCTGCTATCTTACGCATATGCAAAACATATTCGTGAAAATTCTCGTTTTCGTTCTTCTTTCGCTCTCGAAGCTGCTTGGTCAGCGTCTTATCAAACTCGTCTGTTATGTTTAAAGGATTGGCAGCCCTTTTCATTCCGACAAGATCACCCTGTGGATTAATCGTGACACGTCGTTATTGTTTCGACTATTATATTTTTATCCCATCTCTACTTTTTCTGTTCTCTTAAGCTCGTGCATAATGCGAACCAATTAACATGTATTAAAATTAAAACAATAAAGGACATATCATTTGGTGTCAGAAGTGAGTCAACATGGCTGATGGAAACCTGGACCTTAACAGCTTAATTGCTTCCATAAGTGCTGCAATAACACAAGCTGCCACAAATGCTGGCCAGGCTAGGGCTAGCAGCACTTCAATGACGCCGCCGTTTTCAATAGAAAACTACAAGGCGGGCGAGGACACATCGGTACGAGAATACTTCACTCGATTTGAATGGGCACTACAACTAAGCAAAATCCCCACTGCTGATTATGAAAACTACGTACGAGTTCATATGGGTCCAGAGCTTAATTCCGCGCTGCGAATTTTAGTAAGTCCACGAAATCCGGAAGAACTTCAGTTCAGCGAAATTAAAGAGGTGCTAATTAACCACTTCGATGGAAAGCGAAACACGTTCGCTGAGAGCTTCAAATTCAGGCAGATTTGTCAAGAAGCAGGAGAATCAATTGCAACATATGCGCTGCGGCTGCGACAAGCAGCAACATATTGTGATTTCGGATCTTTTCTAGATAGGATGCTAACGGAGCAAATGCTTTTTGGAATGGAGTCTCGCAGTATATGTGACGAGATTATTTCTAAACAACCGAGAACTTTCACAGATGCTTACGAAATTGCTTATTCCAGAGAACTTACCCATCGATCCACGGGGATAGTAAATGCATCAGAATCTGTATTCAACGAAGCAACAATCAAGCCAGAACCTACGTACAAATTGGGATATTCACCAGTAAGAAAGAAACCAGGCAACACATCGGGATACACGCAGACAAATTCTTGCTATGGCTGTGGTGGCCAACATCTTCGAAAGAATTGCAAATTCAAAAATGAAAAATGTTATTTATGTGGCAAACTGGGACACATAAGGAAGATGTGCAAATCTACCACAAATCAAATCACTGACTCCGAAGCAGACGAAAATGAGCAGGTGCAAGTATTGCGCCAATGTAATAAACTGAGCACGTCAGGGAAACACGGTAAGAAAATGATTCAAATGCAGATCAATGGGAAGGAAATAGTAATGGAACTAGATACAGGGGCTCCATGTAGTATCATAAATCATATCGAATTTCGGAAGAATTTACCTACAACACCTTTAACAAATACGAACCGTAGATTTGCGAGCTACACAGGTCACATCGTCAACTGTATAGGTCGTGCAGTGGTCAGAGTGAAATATAAGAACACCACCCAGAAGCTAAATCTGTATGTAGTGGAGGGAAACTTTGACACATTATGTGGAAGAGAATGGATTTCACAATTCGTGGGAGAAATACATTTTTCAAGCCTATTTGCGCCCGATCAGACACCGCAATCGTTATCTCAGGGAACCTCAAATACGAGTAGAGCGTTGGTCAACGCAATAGAAATACGAGCAACAGACTTGAGCACAGATGAGATGTTGCGCCTTCAACAATTACTTCAACAATTTACAGATGTTTTCAGTACAACAGCGGGCATGTTTAAGGGACCACCTGCAAAAGTTCACCTCAAAGCGGATGCCAAGCCGATATTCGCACGACCAAGAGAGGTACCCTTTGCACTGAAGGATGCTTATGCCAAGGAGATCGAATCAAAAATTGCGGCAGGATTTTACAAACGTGTCGAATTTTCAGAGTGGGCATCAACTACACATGTAGTTACAAAGAAGAATGGAGGCATTCGCATTACAGGCAATTACAAACCTACAGTAAACCCTCAAATGATTATTGACGAACATCCCATACCGAGAGCAGAGGATATCTTTAACAAAATGAGAGGAGCCACAGTATTCGCTCACTTAGATGTAACGGATGCCTATTCACACTTGCCTATCGACGAGGAATTTGGTCACGTGTTGACATTAAACACTCCTACGCATGGTCTAATTCGCCCAACACGTGCAGTCTATGGCGCTGCAAATATACCTGCAATTTGGCAGCGTACAATGGAATCTGTGCTTCAAGGCATTCCGAACATATTACATTTTTTCGACGACATCTTGATCTACGCAAAAAATGTGGAGGAGCTTCTAAAAACCTTAGACAAAACATTACGTACGCTTAAGACCCTGGGATTCAAGCTGAATAAGAACAAGTGCGTATTTGCCGCACGATCGATCGAGTTTCTAGGTCATAAGATCAATGATCAGGGCATTCAAAAATCGAACAAACACGTTGAAGCCGTCCTTCATGCACCAATGCCGAAATCAATTGAGGACGTACAACTGTTTCTCGGAAAAGCAGCGTACTACACCAACTTCATTCCAAACCTGGCCAGTTTAGAAAGACCGCTTAGGAATATCCTTAAGGAAGGCAAGTTTTATTGGACCGCAAATCACAATTCGGCGTACAATAGCATTAAGGAATTGCTAGTATCACCACAAGTCTTAATGCCATACGACCCCTCGCTGCCACTGCTACTAGCAACAGACGCCAGCCCAACTGGTCTGGGTGCTGTTTTGTCACACCGCCTTATGGATGGAAAAGAGAGGCCAATAGCCTATGCAAGTCGAACGATGACTGGAGCAGAACAGCGATATCCGCAGATTGATAAAGAGGCGCTTGCTATCGTATGGGCGGTGAACAGATTCTTTAAGTATCTGTACGCCAGGCATTGGACCCTTATAACAGACAATAAGCCGCTTTCCCAGATTCTTCACCCAGTGAAATCCTTACCAACATTACGCCGACTTTTTGTCTAACTTTAACTTTGATGTGATAGCAAAAAGATCCAAGGAAAATTGCAATGCCGACTACTTATCCCGTTTGCCTATCATGGAAAAAGGGAACTGCGATAAAGAACCCGATGCATTTGACAACTTTGTAATACGCCAAATTAGACAGCTACCATTAACATCTACTCGAATAGCACTGGAGACAAGAAAAGATGACTATTTGGGAAAAATAATTCAAGCGATCGAAGGGGGCCAATGCCTCAAGCGAGCAGGATATAAAGCTCCAGAACATCACTACCAAATCTCATCTGGCTGCCTAATTTACGAGCACAGAGTGGTAATCCCGACCAAACTGAGGAAGTTGGTACTAGAAGAACTTCATGGTGCTCACTTGGGTATCGTCAAAATGAAGAGCATTGCTCGTTCGTTTACATATTGGCCAGGGATTGATAAGGACATTGAAAACATCGCCAAATTATGTGAGGATTGTGCAAAAAATGCTAATTTTCCGCCGAAATATTCTCAGCATCACTGGGAATATCCGAAAGCACCCTGGGAACGCGTGCATATCGACTATGCTGGACCATTTCAGGGTAAGATGTTATTAATAATCACGGACGCTTACTCCAAATGGCTAGACGTGGCAGTTACGAAATCAATCACAGCGTCAGCTACCAGCGCTTTACTGGATAATCTTTTTGCGAAGTTTGGAGTACCCCAGATGATAGTTTCCGATAACGGAACCAATTTTAAATCCGAGGAGTTCAACGACTTTCTGACCAAAATCGGAGTAAAGTACCATAAGTACACAGCTCCATATCACCCTGCAACGAACGGACAAGCCGAGCGCAACGTACAAACCGTCAAAGGTGCCCTTAAAGCAATGGGTACTTCTTCTAGTTCCTTACAGGCAGATCTCAACGAATTCCTCCGTCAGTACAACAACGCTCAACACTTCACAACAGGCGAGTCACCAGAGAAACTATTTATGGGCAGACAACTACGCACGCGCTTTGATCTAATTCGCCCTGACGGACCCCAGATCAAAGTAACATCCAAGCAATCGACACAATGCAAACAGACATTCCGACGATTTGCTCCAGGTCAGAGAGTCTACTTTGCGACCTACACCCCCAGAATGGATAAGGGGCTGCCAGGAAAAATTGTCAAGAACGTAGGTGACCTTCATTATGAAATCGCCCACAACAACAAAATCTATAAGCGACATATTGACCAAATAAGGAGCGCGTTGGAAGGTGACATTCAGGAACGCGAAGAAGAAGTAAATATTTCGGACACCACCTCCGCCACCTACGGGAAGGATGCGGAAGTAAACAACGAAATCCTCCCAATTAGCGTCGAAGCGAGCCAAAGCATCAGTACTCCGCACAAGAACCACCTTGGCGAAGGTCCAGACGATGACCATTCCAGCACTCCACTTTCGACTCCCAAGGATGAGGAACAAAGGAAGGAGTCCTGGAGACAGGATACTCCTCAGTCGGCGCCACCACCACAACAGATCCTTCGGCGATCCACCAGAGTTCGTAAGCCGAGAGTAATATTTTCATTATCACCCTGAGAGGGGAAGAAATGTTATGTTTAAAAGATTGGCAGCCCTCTTCATTCCGACAAGATCACCCTGTGGATTAATCGTGACACGTCGTTATTGTTTCGACTATTATATTTTTATCCCATCACTACTTTTTCTGTTCTCTTAAGCTCGTGCATAATGCGAACCAATTAACATGTATTCCAATTAAAACAATAAAGGACATATTATTGTCCAAAAGTACTTCGCATAGGGTATCATAGTCCGAAACAGTGGTGGACTCCAGGAATAACATTGCAGTTCCCTTCATTTTCATACGAGCGTTCACATACTTTTGCTTCAACGTTAGCTCGTAGGCACTGGCATTTTCGTTGAAAGACTTAAGCCACTGTCTAATTGAATTGACACTCCATCAAAATCGGGGACAACTTTAGAGAAGCTCTCAATTGGAACAACGGCCCTGCTTGAATCACTTTGCCCAATTTTAGCAGCAAGCAGTTTTAGCACTTCGCTCAACTCGTTGATGTTGGTATAGACTTCCTCGTAATTATTGGTGTATTTCAGCTCCTGTTGAAATTCAGTTTCGTGTGTTGAATCATTACAACTAGTGAACTTAACTTGCGGCACGAATAAGGTATTATTCATATTCACCACTGCTGCTGCATTTTGCGAATCTACTGGTTTCTTCTGTGGGTTCTGTGTTTCACCCGGATTGCATTTTTTTTTCTTTTTCGCGGAACGAATCATTTTAGTCAACTTTTAGCAATGTCAAAGTCACAGTGTTGGGTTTCTCCCCGAAATCAAACGATGTTCACTCACACCAACAGATTTTCCACATGCTCGACGGTTGAGCCCCCATGTAAGATAATTGTATATTATCTGTAGTTTATTAATAAAGTTTAGGATTATAATAGTTTGTAGATATAAGAGTTACATAAATTTTGATATTGAATAACACGATTTTTCAACTGATTTTGAGACTGAAATTATGACTTTACGACGAACGACTTTTTTCCACCACTTTTCTGTATCTTCATTCGGATGATAGTGATGGACTATTGAATATCATTTTAGAACGCAGCGTGATAAGGACTGCCAACCTAGGTCCAATCCACCAGCTCACATATATATATTGTAACGAACTGATTACACAGGTACACAGCCAAAAATTTCCACGAACCATTTCAAGTTTTCCATGATATTTGGGTGCTCCTGAGTAAAAGTCCCATACAAAATTATTTTCCATCACCTACAGGTTCCGCGGTATAGCTAAGAATACAAAAAACCGATGTTTGTCGACATTTTGAATTACGTGGCCAA
>JBAMCJ010004112.1:0-13011 GCA_037075205.1 Drosophila prostipennis
AGGGCTTTGGTTCTGGCTCTAAGTTTCGCCAGGCTGCGTTCCGGTTGTGAGTTTGCTGCCTTTCTCGCTTCGAAGTTCTCTTTGGCTTCTATCGCTGCGAGCTCCACGGGAATTATGCCACTGATCACCAGTATGGCCTCTGTGGAGACCGTACGGAAGGCTGAACTTACTCGTAGTGCCCCCAGCCTGTAGTCTCGGTTAATCCCACTCAGGTAGCTTTCTTTAAATTCTTGGGCCCAGATTGGTGCTGCGTAGAGGATGGTAGACTTTGCTACATTGAAGAGCAGTCTCCGACTCGATGATTTCGGGCATCTGTGGTTTAGCATCATGCGTGATAATGCCGCAGTGACGCCACGGGCCTTCTTAAGTGTTTCCTGTAGGTGCTCTTTGTAGGTTAACCGTGTGTCTAGCATGACACCCAGGTATCTGATGGCTCTTTTTGAGGCTATCGTCGACTCACCAACTGTGATTTCTACCGTCTCCACTGTTTTTCTGCTGCTTATGAGCACTGCTTCGGTTTTGTGTTCCGCCAGTTCAAGGCCAGCCAATCTAAGCCAGTCCCCAATCATACGGATGACCCCGTTTGCTGTGCTCTCCACGTCCTCTTTGTTTTTTTGTACCTCTACTACCGCGACGTCATCGGCGAAACCTACGATGCTTACTCCTGGTTGGAAGTCCAGTCGTAGGATGCCATCGTACATGGTGTTTCATAGAAGAGGGCCTAGAACGGACCCTTGCGGAACTCCGCCCGTGACCCTGTAGGTTTGTGGGCCTTCGTCTGTGTCGTAGTGTAGCCATCTGTTATCGAGGTAGTCGCTGACAATCGCCCTTAGATATGGTGGGATATCTAGTCTCTCGAGTGCCGAGATTTGGTATGCCGTCAGGACCGGGCGCCTTGTTGTTTGACAGTCGTTGGTCGATTTTGGCAACCTCTTCCTGTGTCACTGGTTGAGGTTGGAGGATCGAAGGGATGGCATCCTCTTGCCGCTCTTCCTGGACAGGGAATAAGTGCCTGACAATCTCCCCAAGTGTAGAAGAGTCTGTTGGAGCACTGTTTTTGAGCCCGTTTGTCTTCTTCATTACCACCTTATATGCTCTGCCCCATTGGTCGTTCTCCGCTTCGTCACACAGTTCCTGGAAGCATCGCTTTTCAGCTTTTCGGCCTTTTTTAGGACTTTTCTCTTTTGGGTGTAGATCTCCCTGAGAAACAGGAAGCTTTGGTTTCCCCGCGACCTGTGGTAGGCTCTTCTAGCGCTTATGCATTCTCGGCGGGCGTCTTCAATCTCCTGATTCCACCAGTAGACCGGTCTGTGTCCATAGAAGCGTCTACTGCATTGCATGCTGGCGTCGCAGGCCTCCTTGACTTTTGTCATCACCACCTCTTCGTGTTCGAGAGCTTCCATTCCTGCTAGCGTTGCCCTGA
This sequence comes from Drosophila prostipennis, assembly GCA_037075205.1. Taxonomy (NCBI): domain Eukaryota; kingdom Metazoa; phylum Arthropoda; class Insecta; order Diptera; family Drosophilidae; genus Drosophila; species Drosophila prostipennis. Next base: position 1,424 of record JBAMCJ010004112.1, read on the forward strand.
ATGTTTGAATGTTTAGAGTCCCTTCTTTGTAGTGGCTGCGAGTTGAGGTTCTCGGCGCGGATCTTTGCGTGTTGAGAGTGGTAATAATCGCTCTATGGTCGCTCTCGGTGTAGGCTTCGCTAATTTCCCATGTTGCCGACGCTGCCAAGCGTGTGCTTAGGAATGTGAGGTCGATTATCGACTGTGCTCCTGCTCTGCTAAATGTGGGGTTTGACCCGGCGTTCAAAAGGAGTAAATCTAGTGAAGCGAATGCCTCTACCACTATTTTTCCTCTGGCGTTTGTGTACGCTGACCCCCATTCGGTAGCCCAAGCGTTGAAATCGCCGGCGACCATCGCAGGCTAGTGTAGGCTGGCATCGATGACCAGGTTGTCGATTGCCTCGCTGAAGTCCTCGAGAGACCAGCTAGGGGGCAGGTAGCAGCTATAGACCCACAGATCATTTAGCTTGGTCCTGACGTAGCCTTTTGCAGCCTTTACGCCACTAAAGTGTCTGGTATTTTGGCCACACGACCAGATAGCAGCCTTCTCTGTTGGATCCGCGACCCACGTGTTGGATCTAATAGTCCTATAGGGTTCGCTGAGGATTGCCACATCTATCCTGAGCTCTGCGATCGTTTGGGTGAGAAGATCCTGGGCCACCCGACAGTGATTTAGGTTCAGTTGAATAAACCTTAACATTGGATTTTCTTGACAGCCTCGATGTACGCCGGGCATTTAAAGCTACCAGACGGGTGGTTCGTTGGGAGGTCCTTTTTTTGGGCACAGAGTATGCAGTGTGGGTCCTTGCTGCAGTTTCTGGCCTCGTGGTCTTTCTCGCCGCATTTAAAACAAGCTCCTCTCAGGTCTTTGGCTGCTGTGCAGTTTGGGGATATGTGGCCAAATTCAAGGCATTTGTAGCATCTCATTGGCGAAAGCACAGCTTTGATTCGGCAAATAACCCATCCGATTCGTATTTTGCCCTTGGTTAACAGCACGTTAGCTGTCGCTGTTGGCAGCGTCAGTGTCGCTATCTGGCAGCCGCCTCTAGTGGCTCTGAGAGACCTGATTGAGTCCACTGCGACTGGTGTACCTCCAATTTCATTGGTTATCGCCTCCGCTATTTCCTCTTTGGTTGTTACCTCGTCGAGGTTCAGAATCTCGAGTCTTGTCTGCTCTGTCAGGGCTCTCACCGTGGCTTTGGCTCCGAGGGCTTTACCGACTGCCGTTTTTACCTCCTCTGCGCTGTGGCCAGGGGCTTTCTTCAGCCGCAACAGTAGGTCTCCATTAGCCGTCTTCCGGATTGTTTGCACATCTCCGCTGACGTGGCTCAGGGATGCATCTCCTTTTACCGCTTTTAAAAGCTCAGCGTACGACAGGTTTCCAGCACTAGCCACCACTATGGCATCCGACCTTGTCCTGATCTGGCCCAGTTTTTCCCCCTTTCCAGCGGGGTTCGGTTCATTTCTCTTGCGGGGTTCGGCTTCTGGTTCCGGCCTACTTGATTGCCTCCCATTAAACCTTCTCTTGTTTGGTGGGGACCCACCTTGACCGATCGTTTGGTCTCGGGGCCTTTTCGGGGTCGCTTTCGCTTCCTCTAGTCCGCAGAGAAAACTTCCTGGTCGACTTTCTGGTGAAGTTTGCGAGTTGCTGTCCTTTAGCTCTAGGGCGCGGCTTTTTTCCTGCTTGGAAAGGGCTTCTGCCGTCTCTTGTAGATGCAGCAGTTCGGTGAGCTGGTCACGCATCGGCTGATTTATGTGCCTCTGGCCCTTGAACATAAGGGATAGGCTGTTCAGCACTGTTCCTATCCTGGTGACCGTGTCCTCCAGGGACCCGGTAGCTCTAGGTGGAAGATCAGCATTGGTCTGCACGTCCTTGCTTACGTTCTGCGGTGGTGGCGATCTCACCATCGCGGAGCTTTTTGCGAAGGGACTATCCGCATTCATGCCTTTTCCTTGCCGATGGCGAGATTTGTCGCTAAGGGGTTCCACCGATGGCCAAGGATTTCCCCTTGACTTCCTATCGATGGGGGGTATACCGCCCCTTTTCGGTCCCCAGAGCCCCGGTTACCCAGGCGCCGCCTTGGGCGGAGGGGTTGGATGTTGTCGGGTCCTTGACTTTCTGCGTCGCTTCCCTTAGCCGACTGTAGGAGCCCCAGTAAGTAGGCTATCCGATTGTAGGCCCTGACAGAAGGTTAGTGCTACGACGTTTGTTTGCGTGTGTACGTTTGTGTGTGTGCATCGCAGCTGACTAAGGAATTGAGGTTCGCTCAAATTCAAAATCAAGATAATACTGATATCCTTTTCCTAAAAGAATATTTCATTTACATTTCCACAACAGATTTAAGACATTTTGTAATCGATTTTTGTGTTTTAAAATTAAAATCGTATTGATAATATTTAAAGAACATTAAATATTCAAACCAATTCATTCTTTTGCTCTATATTACACGTGCCTCATATTGTTTAAACAAATACAAATGTTTAAACAATTTGATTCACGGCGTCCCCCTCCACCTGTCTTCCTGCTATTAATAATACAATTCTAATCGAGGTGAAAAATTAATGAAAACTAAAATACTAAATATAACAATTTTGAAACTTAACTTTTAAACTTAACTTAAGCAAACAATCCAAAGGAATGGGATGTAATGGATTGGAAGGAAGGACAAGTTTTTGTTTTTTTTGAAATAGTTTGCATATACACAAACAAATTTGATTGGTAAAATTGACGTATACGGATAGTTACGTAACTATAACAAAAGATTTACGGTTTTTTTTGTTTTTGCTTTGGGTGTGTGTATATGCGAATTGTGTGTATTTGTTGATGTGAAAGTAATTATTTAATTGGTAGAATTGAACATTTGTGTGGTTGAGAACGGTTTAACAATTATATTGGTTAATTTTACCAAGTTTTTTTTGAGTGTAGGACATAATACTTTTGTTTTTGTGGAAACTAAGAAACAAAGTTCTATAAAATGATTTCTCGGCTTTTAGGCTAGTCTTGGAAATTTTTAAAATTTTAAATAGTAGTAAAGGTAAAGGTACATACACAGGGACTGTAACAGTTGTTGAGACAAGGGCTTTTCCTTGAATATAATTTAAAGTCGGACGGTGCTAGTTCATGAATATCTTAAATGAGTTCAGGTAAATTCACTGCACTTGAACTTCCTCGTGCGAAGGTTACAATAAGAGTACAAAAAAATGCAATACCTTTCCATTTCTATCTTCTCTCTTTCTTGTGGTCAAGTTGGCAGCTTCACATTTCTTATCGATTTATGATAACTGTCAAGAATCGGCGCAAGATTTCAAATACAAAGTAATTAATAACAACTGCAATTGGGTTTGACCCAGCAGGGATTATCTTATTACTTCTTTCTTTTTCGTATCGAAAATAACTTTTCCGTAAATTATATATATAAAAATATTTTTTTTTTGTAAAAGGGATTGTTTTTGTTAAACGCTGTGGGATTTGACTACGTTGAAATTTCGAATACAAATAATACGAATAAGCAATTTTCTGCTTTTACAATTTTAAAAAATTTTGATTTTTGGGGAAGTTACATTCAAGAAAAAATCGTTCGTCACCTTACCCTACAACTTTTGAAAGTGAAAAAAAATAAGGGTTCACGCCAAACGCTTTAGGATTTGTCTGCGCTTTAATTTCGAATCCAAATTTTACACTTTTAAAAAATATTGATTTTTAGAAAAGTTACAATCAAAGAACGAATCGTTCGTCTCCTTACCCTACACTCCCCTACATAATAAACATATACATCACCCACCTACTTGCGCAATTAAAAGGAATTAAAATAATATGACAAACAAGAATGAAAAACAAGAGAGAACGCTATAGTCGGGTTGGTGTCCCGACTATCTAATACCCGTCACTCAGCTAAAGGGTTGGTGTCCCGACTATCTAATAGACGTAACTCAGCTAAAGGGAGTGCTAGGGAGATGGAGATAAAACTTTGATCAGGCATAAGTTTTAAACTAATGGTCCGATTTAAAAAATTTCTTCTACATTTCGATAGGTATTGATAAACACAACAAAACTGCATTCCTACTTTTCCGATATATTAAAATTTTTCAAATCGTATATTAGCTATTGTGGGCGTTAGAGGGGGCGTGGCACCTTTTTGAAATAAACTTGCGCTGCGTAGGAACTCCTAGAATCTGCATGCAAAATGCCAATCTTCTAGCTTTTATAGTTTCCGAGATCTCAGCGTTCATACGGACAGACAGACGGACAGACGGACAGACGGACAGACGGACAGACGGACATGGCTATATCGACTCGGCTAGTGATCCTGATCAAGAATATATATACTTTATGGGGTCGGAAAAGCTTCCTTCTAGCTGTTACATACTTTTGCACGAATACAATATACCCTTTTACTCTACGAGTAACGGGTATAACAACAACACAAGGGGGACATGGCGTTACAGTAACAACCGGCATAATTCCGATTGCCAAAGCAAAATTTTTGTATTTTCTAGAAAAATATTTGTCTACATTTAAAAAAAAACAGTATTTCTCTTAGATAACCTTTATTTCTCAATTGTAAGATATAAGTTTTTTACTTTCAAGTAAAAAATTTCCAAATTGCACATTTTTATACCCGTTACTCGTGCAAAAGTATGTAACAGCTAGAAGGAAGCGTTTCCGACCCCATAAAGTATATATATTCTTGATCAGGATCACTAGCCGAGTCGATCTAGCCATGTCTGTCTGTCCGTCTGTCTGTCTGTCTGTCCGTATGAACGCTGAGATCTCGGAAACTATAAAAGCTAGAGGATTGATATTTGGCATGAAGATTCTTGGAGCTCCTACGCAGCGCAAGTTTATTTCAAAAAGGTGCCACGCCCCCTCTAACGCCCACAATAGATGATACACGATTTTAAAAATTTAAATATTTCGGAAAAGTAAAAATGCAGTTTTGTTGTGTTTATCAATACCTATCGAAATGTAGAAGAAATTTTTTAAATCGGACCATTCGTTAAAAAGTTATAGCTGATCAAAGTTCATATCTCCATTTCCATCGCACTCCCTTTAGCCGAGTGACGGGTATTAGGTAGTCGGGACACCAACCCGACTATAGCGTTCTCTCTTGTTTTTCTTTTATTTTTAGAAAAAAACGTCATTATTATTAAGGGTGTTGGGTCTTTGGCATCCAAAAATCAACTAACTTTGCAATTTTAACTTCTATAAAAACTGTTTGGATGGATTTAATTCAAACCTTTTGTAAATTATTAAGTGTCATTTAAATAACGTCTACTAATTTTTATAGCCGATACTATCGGCTAATATATTTGTGGCAAAGCGATTGCTGGAACACTATTAAAAAAGGCGTTTTACGGTGATCACTATATCTCCGCCAAAAAGTATCGAAATTGCATTCTGCTTATACATTTCTCTTAAGAATTAAAAAAAACCCGCCCCCTGGGAAGCACAATTTTCAATTTGTTTTTTGTAAAAAATTTTTTTGTTATTCCAAAGTTAAAAATGCGTTTTTCACATAAAAAAATTTGACTTTGGGCTTAAAAAAAATATTTAAAGTTAAAAAAAAAAAAAAACTCTTCCCAGGGGGCGGGTTTTTTTATGCAGAAAAATATGCGACAAATTTAAAAACGATCGGTTGAGCCATTTAGAAATGTCGTTGATCGCGGACTTTCCAAACGTGGTTTCGAGAAAAACGCATTCAAAGTAATGAAATATGTATATCTACTGCACAAGGAAGGTTGGTGGCGTAATCCTTTTAAAAGTTCCAAAATAGTTCGAATTTCTTTGTGAATTTTCATGACACATTTTTAAATAGTTTTTCTACCAATTTAAATAATAAAAACAAATCGATTTTTTTTTTGCAAGAAAAAAATTTGCTATTGTAAATAGTGTAAGTACAATACTTAGAGTTAGATAAGGTAACACTAAGAAACAACATATGTAATTATCGATAAGAAGATTGATCGATAGAGGAGAATGCGATCACTAACCGCAGACCACCAACCAGAGTGGATGTGAAATAAGAAAAAGAAGGAAAAATAAAGATTTTACATATCAGGTGTGGGGTAAAAGGCCCGTATAAAATATAACTCCTTGGTCATGAGATATAGTGACATAATTAAAAAGACGAGACCTGAGCTGAAAGCTTTTCTGGAGCCGGGGAACGTATTTTTCTAAGAAGACGCCACCATCCATTAACTGCGCGCGGCGGCGAAAACCATAATGGACAACCTGGAGAAGCCAAATCTGGAGCATTTGGATCTGGAGAAGCTTAACCTAGAGGAGCTGAGCTTGAAGGAAGCATAGTGTGGAGTTGCAGAAGTTTCTAGAGCAGACGGCGACGCTTGTGTTGGTGGCGATCTGAAACGAGAGCAGAACTAATAGCAGTTTTTGACCTCAAGATCACTGCATTCGATGTGTTCAAGCAGCTAAAAGCCAGGAAGAAATTAGCTGGAGAAAGTGCCCTGCACTATTTTTTTGCTATGTGCGGCATTGGGCGACAGGTGGATCTGGCGCAAGAGGATATCGTCTGCTGATCAGTCTGGAAAGGCGTTTGCAATGGCTTACTGCACTTCTGTGCACGAACTGCGTGAGAAAATTAAGATTTATGACAAACTGAAGAAACTGCCGGCGCAACAGACTTCAAAGCCGGAGGAGCAGACTAAATTGGGGAAGCTCCAAGTACGTGCGCCCGTTCCTGAAGGCATTCGTTGCTACAATTGCAGGCAAATAGGGCACATGGCTACAGAGTGCGGACGACCCAAGAGAGCGGATGGGGCCAGTTCTAAGTGCTTTGGGTTGGACCATAAATACCAGCAATGCCCTAAGCAAGAGGCGTCAACAAGGATGGCGCTGATGCAAGATGAGAAGGAATCTGGATCAGAGGACTTGACAGCGGTTCAACCAATCGAAATTTGAGGATTGAAAAGCGAAAATATATTTCTACTGTAAGTTAATTTGATACTGGTAGTCTGGTAAGCTTTATTCGTTAGTCATTAATTCCAAAAAATATTGTTTTGAGTTAAAACAAGAGAGAACGCTATAGTCGGGTTGGTGTCCCGACTATCTAATACCCGTCACTCGGCTAAAGGAGTGCGAGATGGAGATATAAACTTTGATCAGCTATAACTTTTTAACGAATGGTCCGATTTAAAAAATTTCTTCTACATTTCGATAGGTATTGATAAACACTACAAATTGCATTTTTACTTCTCTTAAATATTTAAATATTTAAAATCGTATATCAGCTATTGTGGCCGTTAGAGGGGGCGTGGCACCTTCTTGAAATAAACTTGCGCTGCGTAGGAACTCCAAGAATCTTCATGCCAAATACCAATCCTCTAGCTTTTATAGTTTCCGAGATCTCAGCGTTCATACAGACAGACAGACAGACGGCTAGTGACCCTGATCAAGAATATATATACTTTATGGGGTCGGAAATGCTTCCTTCTAGCTGTTACATACTTTTGCACGAATACAATATACCCTTTTACTCTACGAGTAACGGGTATAAAAATCGAAGTACGCTGGTTTAGGAGGACCGCGACTATCAATGTGGTGCATTGTAAAGGCCTCCGTTAAGTTTTTCGCGAAGACATACTTTCTTTTCTTAAATATAATCGATGATAAAATATTTCCATACCCTGTACTGATAGGAAGAGACTCTCTTAAAATAATGAATGTTCAATTAGTTCATAAGGTTAAGTACATGTCATCCTTAAAATTAATAAATATTAATGCTGGTAAATCAAAAGACTCTCCCCTTTTCACCGCGAAGATAAAACGAGCGCATAACTTAAACAAAAATACTAAATTAGCTTCTAATATAAGTCATAATCCCAAGTTAGGTTTAGATAATGAAAGATTTTGGAGAAATTCTTAATGCTCACGAGGATGCGCAAGGATTATTGAACGCTTTAGAACCATTTTTAGACGATTCTTTTGAGATAGGAACTGAGTTTGGGTTAGATTCGGCAAAGATGTGTGAAAAAGTTATTAAATCGCATTATGTTAGTAACCAATACGATTATAACACAGCACCTAGATATCGGATGTCCATTAGATTAACCGATACCACTCCGTTTTATTGTTCTCCGAGACGTCTGTCTTACTTTGAGAGAGAGAAAGTTGCGGAGATCATTGATGATTTAGATTAGATTAAGAAAAACGTAATACGTCCGAGCGCTTCACCTTATGCGTCACCTTTGGTCCGTGTAAAGAAAAAGTCTGGTGAAATTCGAATGTGCGTTAACTACCGTGGTTTAAACAAGCGTTTCGTTAAAGATACTTTTCCTTTGCCTCTTATTGAAGATTGCTTGGAGTATTTGGCAGGAAAATGTTGTTTCTCTGTTATTGATTTTAAAAGCGGACTTCATCAAATAGAGCTCGAAGAAAAATCTGTGCCGTATACGGTATTTTTTACCCCTCAAGGACTGGTCAGAAATAAGACGAGTTGAGTTGCGTGTGTGTCAATTTTTATTCTAGCCAGTTGCGAAGCCTATTTGACACTGAAGTGAATTTCGCAAAACGACGCATGAATGCATTCAAATCGTCCTATGAATCATTCATGTTCCTTATGAATTAGTGTGAATGATTGAAACTTAAATAGAATTTGAGTGAATTTGAATGAACACCTTAGACTCAGTCTTACAACATTCAAGCTATATCGCCCGAATGGGAATGAAACAAAATGACAGTTTTGACTGAGTTCATTCGAGTTAATTCCATAATAAACAAGAGAGAACGCTATAGTCGGGTTGGTGTCCCGACTATCTAATACCCGTCACTCGGCTAAAGGAAGTGCGATGGAGATGGAGATATGAACTTTGATCAGCAATAACTTTTTAACGAATGGTCCGATTTAAAAAATTTCTTCTACATTTCGATAGGTATTGATAAACACAACAAAACTGCATTTTTACTTTTCCGAAATATTTAAATTTTTAAAATCGTTTATTAAGTATTGTGGGCGTTAGAGGGGGCGTGGCACCTTTTTGAAATAAACTTGCGCTGCGTAGGAACACCAAGAATCTTCATGCCAAATACCAATCCTCTAGCTTTTATAGTTTCCGAGATCTCAGCGTTCATACAGACAGACAGACAGACAGACGGACAGACGGACAGACGGACAGACGGACAGACGGACAGACGGACAGACGGACAGACAGACAGACAGACATGGCTAGATCGACTCGGCTAGTGATCCTGATCAAGAATATATATACTTTATGGGGTCGGAAACGCTTCCTTCTAGCTGTTACATACTTTTGCACGAATACAATATACCCTTTTACTCTACGAGTAACGGGTATAAAAATATCAAAGGGCAGTGCTTGTAATGTATATAAATAGAACAAAATCATAAATTGATAATATAAAAGTAAAACACTACAAAAAAAACATTTTTATACCCGTTACTCGTAGAGTAAAAGGGTATATTGTATTCGTGCAAAAGTATGTAACAGCTAGAAGGAAGCATTTCCGACCCCATAAAGTATATATATTCTTGATCAGGGTCACTAGCCGTCTGTCTGTCCGTCCGTATGAACGCTGAGATCTCGGAAACTATAAAAGCTAGAGGATTGGCATTTTGCATGAAGATTCTTGGAGTTCCTACGCAGCGCAAGTTTATTTCAAGAAGGTGCCACGCCCCCTCTAACGGCCACAATAGCTGATATACGATTTTAAATATTTAAATATTTAAGAGAAGTAAAAATGCAGTTTTGTTGTGTTTATCAATACCTATCGAAATGTAGAAGAAATTTTTTAAATCGGACCATTCATTAAAAAGTTATTGCTGATCAAAGTTTATATCTCCATCTCCCTTGCACTCCCTTTAGCCGAGTGACGGGTATTAGATAGTCGGGACACCAACCCGACTATAGCGTTCTCTCTTGTTTTTATTTGTTTAAGATTTATTTATATTGGCGTGTAAAAACATAATTTTGTTAATGCTGTCCGCGTTAGTGGCAATTAAACAACGTTTTTCTGTGATTAAGTTTCGTGCATCTGAAAACACCCTTTCGGATGCAGCACTACTAGCTGGTATACAAACAATTTTGCAGCTTGTTTTGTACAAATGAGGAAAAATATGCTTTTGGGAGTTCCACCATTCAAGGCAATTGAAATCTGGCGAGTAAATCACGTTTGTGTTTGAATAGCTTCTGATTTCACTCTCCACTTGATTTGCATTTTCAGTAATATCTGGAAAATCTATATATATTCCGCAAATTCGTCATCAATAGGAGAGATTGTTTCTTCATATTCTTTTGAAATGTTACCAGATATGTAGGTTGCCATTATGTCTTTGCAGTCGTTAATTATTGAGTCTTTATCTGTAGTAGAAAACTGTAGTAGTTTGTTGGTTGGTGGAAAAAGAAAAAGTGCTAGATTATGATATTTACTTAGGGGCTGTCCTTATATTACGTAATCACGTTTTTAGTGATTTTCGACCTCCTCCCCCCCCTGGTGATCAAAAGTAATCTTTCAATAAACAACCCCCCCCAATGATTACGTAATCCCAAGAAAAAATTTTCGAATTAGTTGTTTTAATCTGTGGATTCAAACGGAGATGCACATTCGGTTCTTCTACGCTGAAATTATCTCCTACATACTCTTCGTCAAGCCATTACAGGTCTTCGCATCCTTCGTGTGTTTAAACCACTAAACATTCCCTTTTGCGCCGCCCAGCCACTCGAAAAAATATTTCTCTGCTTTACTATCCAAGTTTGTAGATATAATTGAAGGAAAATTAATATATTAATAAATTCTTTAAATAAAACAAGAGAGAACGATATAGTCGGGTTTGTGTCCCGACTATCTAATACCCGTCACTCGGCTAAAGGGAGTGCGAGGGAGATATAAACTTTGATCAGCAATAACTTTTTAATGAATGGTCCGATTTAAAAAATTTCTTCTACATTTCGATAGGTATTGATAAACACAACAAAACTGCATTTTTACATTTTTGAAATATTAAAATTTTTAAAATCGTATATTAAGTATTGTGGGCGTTAGGGGGGGCGTGGCACCTTCTTGAAATAAAGTTGCGCTGCGTAGGAACTCCAAGAATCTTCATGCCAAATGCCAATCCTCTAGCTTTTATAGTTTCCGAGATCTCAGCGTTCATACGGACAGACAGACGGACAGACGGACAGACGGACATGGCTATATCGACTCGGCTAGTGACCCTGACCAAGAATATATATACTTTATAGGGTCGGAAACGCTTCCTTCTCCCTGTTACATACTTTTGCACGAATACAATATACCCTTTTACTCTACGAGTAACGGGTATAAAAATACATATAAAATGATTACGTAATCATTGTGGAAGACCAGCCCCCCCCCCTCCCCATGTAATCAAACATTATCATTTTGATGACCCCCTCCCCCTCCTAAGGTGATTACGTAATATATGGACAGCCCCTTAAATTTGTAATTACTGTTTCTAAAAGTTGGTTGTTCAAAGCGGATTTAAAAAGTTCAATAATTTTGCTATCATTTATGTCAGGAAGGCATGTTTGGCATGGCACCAAACGTGGCACCGACTTCTATAAGAAATTTAGCAAAATCCTTCAGCCCAGAATCCTGAACAATTTTAAAGGAG